>LIEC01012498.1:249777-312395 GCA_001925005.1 Drosera capensis | reverse complement strand
AGCGCATCAAATTCACTTTTTAATGTCTGCAATCGAGCCTTCTTTACTCGATCGGCACCGAGGTACCTCGTCTTCAAGCTTTCCCAAATTTCTTTCGACGTCTTTTTCTTTGCAATCTGAAGAAGAACATCTTCGGGAATTGCCTGAAGGATATAGGCACGCGCCTTTTTATCCTTTTTAGGATTGACTTCATCTTCCTCCGCTGGTTCGACCGCCTCCCATACTTCCTGAGCATCTAGGATTGCCTCCATTTTTATTGCCCATACCGTATAATTTGAGGAGTTCAGTATCGGAAAATTGAACGACATTCCGCCGCTCTCTTTTGACACCTGCTGGGGAACAATCGACATTGTTTGAAAAAAACAAAACCTTTTTTTTTAATCCGTACACAATAAAACAACCAAATATTTTCCTTCTTTTTTTTAAAAAAAAACTATTTCCTTTTTCAAAAAATTTTTTTTTTTAAAAAAAAATCTCTTGTTTTTTTCAAATCTTCCTTTTTTCAAACGCGTATTCCTTTTGATTTTTTTTCCACAAACTGGACCCCACCTGTTGAAAGAAAAAACGTGCTCTTGTTTCTTTGTCTGCCTTTTGTTTTTTTTCGCAGACTGGACTCACTGTGTTTGTTTTCTCTCCGTTTTAATTTTCCCAGAAACCTACCGTCTCCTCCACCAACAAAGAAAAACAGCACACAAAACCATTTGTCTTCTTCGTCTCTCTCCAGTCGCCTCCTCCTTGGAACCGCTCGCTCAAGCTTGCACCGATCTGATGACGCAAATCGAGGTCCCGACTGGGTTCGATCTCCCCGAAAGAGACCAACGACGGCGGAGTTTTGAGGATCTGGGCCGGATCTCTGCTGGAGATTGTGGGACGTGGCAGCGTCGGGGTTTCTACGGTGAGGCGGCTGGATCGGGCCAGATCTGGGTGTTGTTCGGGTTCGGGCCTCTAGTGGCTGCGGCCACCTCTTACGACCACGGCGTGGCTGGATCTTCGACGTCGTCCACCTTTGCGCAGGTATGTCCTCGGCCAATATCTCCTCGGCCAAGGGTCCTCGGCAATTTCCACACAACTATCCCGCTCTGATACCAATTGTTGGTTTAGAATCTTGATGTGGTGTGTTTGAGGCAATTGATTTGTGGGAAAACCTTCCCGATTTTCTGATTTATGTATTATTGCTCTCTTGCCGAGGTACATTTCTAAGCATACAAATCTATGCTATATATAGGAAAACAAATTCTATGCGTTGCCTAACAAACACGTTTTTTTCCTTGGCCGGTGGAGATGAACAGTGGCCGGCGTTACTGTACAAACGTTTTTCTTGCTTTCCTTTGTCAAGATTATATCTAACAAATTCATGATCATTAATATTTAATATTATTTTCGCTTCATATATTTTACATCATTTTATATTTTGTGAATATCCTACATGATTTATTTTTTACATTTTGAATTAAATAAAACGATTTGATTTGCCATAAAATTTTATGTGAAAATTAAATTTGATTAATATATTATGTTTTTTATGATAGTGAGGGTTGATCTTAAAGAAGTTTGTGGGATGTGGTGGGATGATATATTTAATTTAATTCAATATAAATTTGATTTCAAATAAGAAAATAAAGCAAGTTTTCGAAATTCTTACAACTCATTGATCGGACACACGTGTCGATATAAAGTTTAACATCAACGATGATCAAACGTAGTTTTTTTTATAAATTTAAAATATCAATGATTGTGTAAGTTACGTATTTCAGTCTAATACATGTTACGGGACGATCAGATGTGATTTGATATGAAAACGAGACTTGTATTCATGCGTATAGAATATTACATAAACATTACAAGAATTATGGGACAGAGGGAGTATATTTTTGAACGATCTAAAAAAACGTTGTATTTAATATGGGACGGAGAAAATGCATCATTTTTATATTTTAAAAGTTTTGCGTGGTTACGAATTAAAGAAGTTGGATAGAGAAATTTTGTGCATTTGAGAATTAAAGTTTGGAATGTTGTAAATACATGGAACAGAAGAAGTATTTGTCAATACAAAACTTAATTTGATCTGAATATATAAACAAGGAAAAAAAAATATTTGTGACTAGGCTCTCTTAGACACATATAAGGTTGTGTGTGGATAGATCATTAGATTTAGAGATTTATTTCTCTCTATCCATTTACTTTTTTGATCCTAAAAAAATTACAAGCAGTTCACTTGACACGATAATTTATGTGTGTCATTTTTGTTATAAAGATTAATTTGTCATTTGACTTGTGTTAATAAGAGGAGTGAGAAAAAAAAATGGGAAGAAAAAAAATAAAGCGATGAGCTGATGTGATATAAAATAAAAAATATTAGTGTTTTGATATTTTTATAGGGAAAATTTTTTAAATGTGATAATATTGTAATTTATTTGGGACAAGTGTTGCAATACTTTCGGGACGGAATGAATATATACAAAAATATGTTTTTAATCTTAATCAATAATTTAGCCAACAATTTAATCACATATAATTATTTATGTGCGAATATAAAAAATATAATAAAAAATAATTCAAATGACTTGAAAACGTAAGAAAGTAAGATTTATTCACTTTGCTTATCCGTGGTGCTAATATCATTGTGCTATAATTAGATTTATTCACTTTGCTTATTCGTGGATGTAAATAATTCAATATGTGGCTAGTTAATTTGTTTGCTTTCCTTAATTTTAGGATACGAGATCTGGAAGATTTATTCCAGAACCCTCTTTGTAACTATTACATATATAGCTGTGTAGGAGGATAAAGAGCAAGGCAGAGAAAAGATAATTCCGCCATTCTCATGTTCTATGTTTTTCATATGGTATCATAGCTAGGTTCCTAAAGCCACCAAAAATTATCGACGTGTGAGTAACACAAGTTGAAGATTGTGGCGGTGTGCAGCGGATATTAATTTAAGGGCGATGACGAGTGAAAAATCTACAGCACCTCAGAAGAAGAAGTCGATTGAACCGACATCACCTCTCTACTTGCATCCTTCAGATAGCCGGGGTGCAGTAATTATTAGCCAAGATCGGGGTGGTGATGCATGGTGAAACAATGAGATTTGGTGGTATTGGAGCAAGGTTGGTGAGAATCCCCTTTTCTATTTTTTTCCTTTATTGCTCACTCTACTTTCTACCATCTACAATCTGCGCTACTTAAAGGCAGAAGGAAACGTGCATAACAAACAGCGTGTTTTTGGTGTGCGGGCGTGGTGGTGAAACAGTACAGGCTTGCTTTTGGTCACGATTATAGGCTCACAGTAATTACACAATGTGTTGAAAGGCAACAACTATGATATGTGGGAAAAAAAGATGGTCAATGCCCTTCGTGCCAAGATCAAGTTAGTCTTCATTGATGGTAGTTTTGAAAAGCATGCGAAAGGGACTTTGGAGGCAGGCATGTGGGAGATATGTAATTCCATGCTTGTTTCATGGATTTTTAGCACCCTTGATGGCTCGTTGCAACCTAGTATTGCATATGTTGAAGGCGCGAAAGTAATGTGAGATGATCTGAAGGAGAGATTTTCCACTAGAAACGGACCACATATTCATCAATTGAAAAGCGAGATTGTAGACTTAAAGCAATAGGGAATGTCCATTGCAACCTACTATACCAAACTTAAAGGCATATGGGATGAGCTTGGTGTTGGGCCCGACCAATGTTATAAAGCCCAAAACCCACCTAAAATCATTTTTTACCTAGCATATATATATGACTTGATATGAGTCGTGGAAATCCCAAGAAAAAAAAAGAGTTCCAAATACGCACACAACAACAATATCAGATTTTGGAGTGTCTCAGGTCAGCAGGTTCGGCAAGCAGTTTAGAGGGAAGTCTCTTGTTCAATTAAGCTGATTTCGGATATGTTATAGAGCCTGGTGTCGTCTACTAGCTTCTCAAATTTCAATTCGATCCGATATCGAAAAGACCTGTTTTCGACGAGATTACGACGACAGCCTTGAAAGGTGTTTTGTGATTTTTTTCTACTTTATTTATCACCTATGCGTGATGAGATTGGCTAGTTCCAATGGTTATTGAACCCTTGATGTTGTTTATCCTCTACGATTAGAGGAGGATGTGTGCCCATAATCTTATTGATTAGTGAAAGGTGAGGTGGATTTCGATAAATGTCCCGTGATTTTTTACCGTCACGGGTTTTCCACATAAAAAGTATCGTATTCCTCGACTTGATTGTTTTGATTGTTATCCACATTGTTTATTTCAACTTAAATCTGAGTGTGTTTAACCCAACAGTCCTTGTATGGACTTCGACAAGCACCAAGACAATGGTTCGCGAAGTTGACAACAACTCTTCGTGAGTAAGGTTTTCTTCCGTCTGCGGCTGATTATTCATTATTTACTTTTCGTCGAGGTGCTATATTTCTTGTTGTACTTGTGTAGGTGAATGATTTGATGATGGGTCACTCGCCTATCTCGTGGAGGATAAAGAAACAAGCCACTGTCTCGCGGTCCTCAGCCAAAGCTGAGTATCGAACAATGGCTACAAGGTTTCATGGTTGAAATCGCTACTAACATCGCTTGATGTTATTCGCTCTCAACCTATGAGATTATATTACGATAATCAAACTGTTTTGCAGATCGTTGCTAACCCTATTTTTTTCATGAACGTACTAAATATATTGAAATCGACTGTCATTTTGTTCGTGAGAAGGTGCAGGATTGGACCATAGTCACTACTCATTTGCGCACTCAATTGCAACCTGCTGACTTATTCACTAAAGCTCTTGGTTGACAACAATTTCATCATCTTAAGTTCAAGTTGGACATTCGAAATCCTCATGTTCTAATTTGAGGGGGAGTACGAATATTATTTGTGTTATTATTTGACTTATTCAGTTTTGCTTATTCGGGGATGTAAATAATTCAACATGTGGCTAGTTAGTTTTTTGCTTTTCTTAATTTTAGGATACGAAATCTGAAAGATTTATTTCAGAACCCTTTTTATAACTATTATATATACAGCTGTGTACGAGGATGAAGAGCAAGACAAAGAAAAGATAATTCTGCCATTCTCATGTTCTATGTTTTTCACAATGTGTGTAATTAACCATAAATTCATCCAGACCTATAAACAAGGAGTATTATTTTTCGATTCATTAGTGGCCTACTGGCCCGTAATGGACTAATGGCTGGAGATTCTGTTACTATGTAGTTGAGCAGAATGATCGTGAATATAGTTGTTAAATTTTGGGACACTTAATTTTCTTTTTGGTATTTCTAATTCATTTCTATTGATCACGCATTCACTTCTATTGCTTTTTATGTTTTGGCTTATTTCTCTTTTTATTGATTGTATTTGTGAATTTTCCACCGTAGAAGATAAAAATACTAGTATTTTATTTGTCGTTTCCATTTATTATAACTCATTGTCGTCCTAGTCTCAACAACTACATAAACTCTAGTAAATAAAGCGACTTTCAAAATGAAATAAGTCATCATCAGTGTCACGTAATGAGAACTTGTAAGATGCTATGTTTACGGTTATCCAAATCATACCAAAAACGCCCCCTGTCACCTATAAAAAAACATATACTACTTGGTCCAAATATGAAGATTGAAAATTGAAGAAGCTGAGCTGCCATGAAACTTCCCAGCAAACTACCACGAAACTTCCTCACCATTTCCTCACGCTCCACATTTCTTTCTATTTATAATCAATCATCAAATCCACAAATCTCACAACTTTGACAATCACACGTAACGGAGGAAACAGAACATTTGTTTTCAGTTGAACTTGTAAGCAAAAAAACATCAGAAATGGCAGGAATGCTTCCTGGAGTGGAGTCGGCGAGGCGGGGAAGGATTCATCAGAGCCACGGATCACCGCTGCCTTGTGTTGGCGGTGGCGGTGGCGGTCATGGATACACGAGACAGAAAAGGGAAGGAATGGATGAGAAGCTTGGAACATTGGCTAGGGAAGCCAAGGAGAGGCTTGATGAGACGCTTAGAGCATCAAAGAAATCTGTCATCAGAAGGTAAGAAATTACCTATAAACCAATGGTCAACTAATAAATTATGTGCCGAACAATCAAAACTTCGAAATAAGTATTGGCTAGGTTCGAATTTATGTTAGTAGTTTCTCCTTTAAATATGTTCTCGAGTAATACCTAATAGTGATCGTGTTGCAAATTTTTCAGGAATAACAGTGATGTGACTGAAGAGAGCTTAAGATCCATGAACATTGGAAAGAAGGAGTTGATCACGAGTGGGTTGCAAACAGAGGTGTTCGGATCAAAAAGAGGCGGCGGCGGCAGTAAATCTAAGAGGTTGAGTTGGGCAAGGTTAGGGTGGAAGCCATGGGAGCAAGAGGAGTGTGCTGTTTGTTTACAAGAGTTCAAGATGGGTGAAAATCTGGTGAATTTGCCTTGTGCTCACAAGTTTCATTCAAGGTGTTTGGTTCCATGGTTGGACAACAACTCTCATTGCCCTTGTTGTAGGAAGATCATCTTCTCATAAAAGATATCTCTACTGTTCTTGAGTCTTGGCTTAACAGAAATCAACCGACCGGGATCATTCAATACGACAGTATGAACACGATACCAAGTTTATAGACGTGTTATGTATAGAGAAGATGCACTAGGATGCTATCGGTCATTGATGATCAGGTGTAAGTCGTTTTGCCACGGAGTTGTATCGACGGTTGCTCCTCGCACTCCACCTTCGTTTTGGGACCCCAAGGCTTTAACCTTTGGTATATGAAGGATCACAGATCTTGCGTGACAAGCTCATTTGTTCGTTGCTTTTTAATATAGGTTTAAATGGCTTATGCCAATTGATGCTTTTGTATAAACTGTTTGTTCTATAATAACCCTGTAAAAGACAAATCGTGTTGATTTATTTTGCCTTGCTTGTCACTTGTTATGTGCCATTGTTTTGATCCATCTTCTACCTATCACAGGAGTCTATGCAAAACTCTTAAATGTTTTTGTAAACGTGTAATGAGTTCCGAATTCAAGGTTTCTATGATAGTGATGTTAGAATATAGAAATATAACCGTTGTAATATGACCGTTATAAATATGACCGTTGTAATATGACCGTTATAAATATGACCGTTGTAATATTACCGTTGTAATCGTCCTATAAATAGAGAACTCATGTATAGGTTTATGTACACTTTATATTACTTCAATATATAAATATTATCATGGTATCAGAGCAAGGTTCTTGAGATTCAACGTCAAGAACTGGCCATCACCGCTTCCGCCACCGACATCATCTCGGCCACCACCAACAACGTCATTGGTGCTCCTCGCCGTTGCTCTGATCGTCGAATTGGTACCGAGAGAGATTCGACCCTCCTTCCAGTCAGATCTGGAACATAACATCTCAGGCACCACCACGGCCATCGTGACACCGTCCCCACCACGGCCGTAGTCCATTCACACCCAGCAGTCGCCGCCAACAGCCACGAACCAACCATACTTCCTAGCCACGAACCCAGCCATAAAATCGTCAGCCACGAACCAACCAGCCGCCGCCGCCGCCAACATTTGGGGCTTCAGCCATGCACCACCACAGCCATTGCGACACCATCCCCACCACGTCACCGCTGCCACGAACCCAGCAGCCGTCGCCACTGTCAACAACCTAGTCAGCCGCACGTCGAAACCCCGCACTGTTTTCGAATACTTTGCTGCTGATTTATCTTTCAATTTATTATTTGTTGAGTAACTTTGTGATCTTAACCTTAATTTACATTTTTCTAAACATGGTTGTGTGATAAAAGATTCTCATACTGATCAACAGATTAGGACAGGACGTAAAGTTGGTCGTCTGTTTGAGTTAAGTTCATTACATCTTCCTACCTCTGTGAATGCTGTAGCTCCCACAAGAAACTCCTCATCTAATTCCTCTAGGGAGTCTTCATCTTTAGAGTTATGGCATTCTAGACTAGGTCATGCTTCTTTATCTCGTATCCGTAGTTTCGCATCTAGTGGCTATTTTGGGTCTATCTTGGGTCTGTTCATGATCAGTTATTTGACTGTATTTCTTGTCAGTTGAGAAAACAACATGCTTTGCCTTTTAATTTAAGTGATTCCACCTCTTTTAAACCATTTGATATTGTCCATTCTGATATGTGGGGACCCGCTCCTGTTGCTACTATTGGGGGATCTAGATATTTTTTCATTTTTGTTTATGACTTCTCTCGATTTACTTGGATTTACTTATTGAAACGAAAATCAGATTTCTTGCAAACTTATCGTGAATTCAGAAATCAAATCAGAACTCAATACTCCACCACTATAAAAATATTTCGTTCTGACAATGGTGTAGAATATACTGATTCAGCGTTTCTTTCCATTCTTCATGAGGATGGTATCATTCCTCAAAGATCTTGTCTTGGTACCTCTCAACAAAATGGGTGCGCTGAGAGAAAACATAGGCATATTTTAGACACCACCAGATCTCTCCTTCTCCCACATAATGTTCCTGAACCTTTTTGGGGTGAGGCTGCTCTTACCGCAGTCTACACCATCAATCGGGTTCCCTCATCCACTATTCACAATCAATCACCTTATGAGCGTCTCATTGGAGAACTTCCGAATTATAATAATTTGAAAGTATTTGGTTGTGCTTGTTTCGTTCTACTTCAACCCCATGAGCGAACAAAACTCGAACCTCGATCTCGTCTTTGTTGTTTTCTTGGTTATGGTATTGAACATAAAGAATATCGTTGCTATGATCACATCTCCAAAAGGCTAAGAGTTTCTCGTCATGTCACATTCTGGGAACACAAATCATTTTCCAGTTTGTCCTCCTTCCATGTCTCATCTCCTGAGTCCTCTGGATATTTTACCCGTGTCACTATGTTTCCAGATGAGGTGCCTTCTATCTCAGACCCTTCCAACTCAACTGATGACTTGCCTTTGGCCCCTTTTGAATCTGCTACTCAGCATGTGGAGCCGCCTCCACCTCAGCATGTGGACCCTCCCACTCGTCGTAGCACTCGGGTAAATCTTCCTCCTTCTCATCTAAATAATTATTATTGTTATCCTGCTCTTGTCGTCCTTCATGAGCCTCAATCATTTCGAGAGGCCTCTTCTGATCCTCTTTGGTAGCAAGCAATGAATGAGGAACTACATGCTCTACATGGGATCTGGTTCATCTGCCTGCAGGCAAATCTTTTGTTGGTTGCAAATGGGTTTATAAGATCAAAACCAAGTCTGATGGATCGGTTGAGCGTTACAAAGCTCGGCTAATGGCACGTGGGTTTACACAAGTGTATGGCATTGATTATGAGGAAACTTTTGCTCCTGTCGCTCGTATCACATCAGTAAGATCCTTGCTTCCAGTTTTCGCTATTAGAAAATGGGATTTTTTTCAGATGGATGTCAAAAATGCTTTTCTAAATGGTGATCTTTCAGAGGAAGTATACATGAAACCTCCTCCTGGTTATGATAATCCACCAAACAAGGTTTGTCGACTTCGAAAAGCATTGTATGGTCTAAAGCAACCTCCGAGAGCATGGTATGCCAAGTTTCACAGTACACTCGGGCAACTTGGATTTACCACCAGCTCCTATGACTCAGCCTTATTCATCAAGAAGTCCTCTACAGGTATTATTCTTCTTCTGTTATATATCGACGATATGATTATTACAGGTGATAATATCTATGGTATTCAAAAGGTAAAAGAGTTTCTTAGTGCACAATTTGAGATGAAAGATCTCGGAATGGTCTCTTACTTTCTTGGTGTGGAGGTCTCTAAATCCTCCACTGGTTATTATTTGTCTCAAACCAAATATACATCAGATCTCATCTCTTGTGCTGGGATAACTGATGCTAAAACTGTTAACACTCCCTTAGAGACCAATGTCAAATTACGTCCAACTGATGGACAATTACTGAAGGATCCCACTCGTTATCGTCAATTAGTCGGAAGTCTGATATACTTGACTCTTACTCGACCAGACATATCATATGCTGTTCACTTGGTGAGTCAATTCATGACATCACCACGGTCTACACATTTTGCTGCAGTTCTTCGAATCTTGCGCTATGTCAAAGGTATTATCTTTCATGGCTTGCACTTCTCATTCTCTTCGACCTTAGAGTTGCATGCTGATTGGGCAGGTGATCCTACTGATCGAAGATCTACTACTGACTATTGCTTCTTTCTTGATAGCTCTCTTATCTCTTGGCGTTGTAAGAAACAGCCTGTTATTTCATGTTCCAATTCAGAGTCTAAGTATCGTGTCTTAGCTGACACCACTGCTGAGCTAGTATGGTTACGATGGCTTCTTAGCGATATGAGTGTTTCATTCTCCACCAGCACACCTATCCATTGTGACAGTTAGAGTGCTATTCAAATTACACATAATGATGTTTTTCATGAACGTACGAGCATATTGAGATTGATTGTCATTTTGTACGACATCACTTTTCTCAGCGGACCCTATCACTCTCTTTAGTGGTATCAGTTGATCAGACTGCCGATCTCTTCACTAAGACCTATCCACCAGGACGGTTTCATGTCCTTGTATCAAAACTCAATTTGATCTCTTTTGAACCACCTTAAATTTGAGGGAATGTTAGAATATATGAATATGACCGTTATAAATATGACCGTTGTAATCGTCCTATAAATAAAAGACTCATGTATAGGTTTATGTATACTTTATATTACTTCAATATACAAATATTATCAAGTGAAATCTCATAATCACGCTTTCAAAAAAAAAAAAAAAAGAAACCTCACAATCACTGTCATCCCACATAGCCTTGGCATTGATTCTATTGTGAAAAAGGAATCGGATAGAGTAGAAATTGGTCACTGACAAATAGCATGATTTCGCGAAGTCGTTACCTAAGGTAGACAAAATGAAATTCATTGCCTTACGGATGACTTCAGCTTCTCAAGAACATGGTTTGTTTCATTGTGAACACTGAACTTTTATATATATATATATAATATGAAATTCAAGACCAAGTCCGAATTGCCAACAAGATGGACTCCAAACTACCAACAATGAAAATAACAAGAAAACATTACAAGCCCATGAGCTGTTTTTGCGAAGGGGTTTTTTTAATGCCGAAGTTTGAGTTAGAGCAAGGGAGAAATGATGGAGTCTGAGGATAATGAAACGGTGGAAAGTATTTTGGGGCTTTGTTTGTTGGAGCCTAACGATTCAAGTGTAAGTCAAAACTACCTCAACAGTTGAACAGTGACACAAGAACACAAACGAACTGTTGGGTGATGTCTGGATTCATGAAAAAGAGAAGATGATCGATGAAGCCAGGCACAGGCCGTGTGGTATGGCATGGGCCATGTGGGCCTCTGGACCTGCGATTTAATTCCTCTGATTTTAGGGTTTTGTTTTTTTTTGTGTGGATTTATAAATATATCAATGTAACGGACAGTCATGATATCTTTTTCTAATTAGTGATCTCGTCGATGACTGTGGGTTGAGGGTTTTCCCACATAAATTTAATATCTCTTATTCTTTATTGTTTAATAGTGTGTGAATCATTTAGTATCGCTTATTCTTTATTATGTAATAGTGTGTGTGATTCAATAGTGGTATCATAGCATCAGGTTTATTAAACACATAAAATGTGAGTGATTGAAAATACTAATCGATTAGATAAGATAATCGATCGAATTTAAAATTGACGAGATTAGAAATTTTCACGGATCATCTTTATTATCAAAGTTCGGTGTTCAAAGATCTAATCTTTTCGTACTCTTTGATTAAGTTTCAGTATGTATGAGAAGTTTTCAACGACAAATAAGATATTTCTTATCAAACACTTATTTAATATAAAGATGAATGAAGAAAAATCAATATCTGAGACAAGCCAATTGGAGTCTATTAGAATCACGTTATAAAAAAAGGCATTTTTTCGACGGAACTAAATCTGCCATCGTAAATATTCCGACCGATGAACTCGTTCCATCGCTAATTAAAATTTCACGACGAACTTGTAACATCGTCACTAATTTCTGAAAGAATAAGACATGGCGTCACTAATTTCTGAAAAAAAATATAAAACCGCCACAAATTTTTTTAATGGAAAACGTTGTTCCGTCACTAATTTCTGCTTTCATAGTCCGTCGGAAAACTTATAAACCTAATCTTGCCACTGAATTCCCAAAATCTTACTAATTTCCTATCTTGAGCAGCTCGCCTTTCTTTAGCTCGTCGTCTCCACCATCCTCGCCACCTCGTCACCATCCTCGCCGCCTCGCTCCTCCACACCTCGTCGACGTTCTCCTCTCTGTCATGGCTTAATCTGGCCATCTCAAGTACACCGACATCGCTGATAAGGAAAATTGCTAAATCGCTAAATTGCTAATGATTGTGGGAATTGTTGATCGATTGTGACGATTATGGAGGATTTTGAGGATTATTGCTAAAGGTTTGGGGATTGTTGAGTTGAATGGATTGATTATGGGAAGCGTTGCTTGGAATGATTTTGAGAATTTGTGTTTTTGTTTAGGGTTTAGTGACTGTAGATATGAATTTGATGATGATATGTCCACTGTAGATCTGTCGTTGGTAGTGTTGTTTGTAGATTAGGCTATTAGGAGATTACATTAAGTTTTGTTTTGTTTTTTTCAAATAGAAATCTCATTCGTGTGTGTTATGACCAAGGTCCGTAGATTTTACCTTCACTAGTAAATTATCGTTACTAACCTAAACAGATTAAATAGAACGTTATAAATATAACATAAATGAAATAATATAAATAACATAAATAAAAGAGACATTGATTTTTACGTGGAGACCTTTGCGAAAGAAAAATACGCACGGTCGCGGACGACGAAAAAATCCACTAATCCAAAAGAGGAATACAAATGAGATACACAAACGAGAGAAAAGAAAGGCACGTCTTCGTATCAAAGCTCTCTAACTCTAACTAATTGTATTAAGGATAACAAAATGAACAAGAGGTAAAAGCCCTCATATGCTCACTGCCGATGCTGTTTCCACTCTCTGAAAAAGACATGACATATTTTTCGTTTTGCACTCCAAGGATTGTATAGCATGTCAAGACGAGCCTAACAAGTCATGTGTGTAAGCCTTCCTTAAGTGTAGACCAAAACCTTACCAGGATGAATGAGGACTGTGCAAGCCGTAAAGGGACAAGCTAGTCCCACATATTGAATTTTTTTTTTTTTTTTTGTCTTTGTTGATGATTTTAGGCAACAAAGTCAACAAATCTTTAACTTGACTCAAGTCATCATCTTCGTGTATCTCATCAAAATCTTCGTTGTTGTCAAGCAACCTCCATCTAGGCATTAAGAAAGCCTAACCGCCCCCCACTCGTAAGAACTTCAGACAATGACAAAATTCTGACACAGAAACTGGTTTCATCAGTATATCTGTTGGATTCTCGACAGTAACGATCTTGATCACCGTGACATCCTTAACGTCCCGTACAAAGTAATATTGGATGTCAATATGCTTAGTTCTTTCATGATGCATCTGATCACGAGTTAAGTGAATGGGTGAAGATCTATCACAATGAACTACTGTGCTGTCTTGCTTCAAACCCAGGGCTGAAGTCAAATTTCTCAACCAACCTGCTTCCTTCACAGCCGATGCAACAGTCTTAAACTCCGCCTCTTTAGTGGTAAAAGACACACTATCTTGTAAGGTTGCCTTCCAAAAAACTAGCCCACCATAGAAAATAAATACGTACCCTGTCAGTGACCTCCGACCATTCAGATCTCCAGCATAGTCTGAATCTGAGAATCTCACAACATTGTCATTTCCTCCACCTCGTATTGCATCATAGTAGACGAGGCTCAATCCCGATGAACCCTTAAGATACATAAGGATCTACTTCACGGCCTGCTAGTGACCTCTATCAGGTCTACTCATATAACGACTGACTACTAACATTGTCTGTGATAAATCGGTTTGAGTGCATATCATAGCATACATCAAGGAACCAACAGCACTCGCATACTGCACTGAGGCCATGTTCTTCACTTCGTTCTCAGTCTTCGGTGAGAGCTCCAAGAGTGGTAGATTGAAAAAAGTACGTAAAAGAAAAAAGATACTATATTTTAACGAAAACTTGCTTGATCGAACAGGAAGACTATTCGTTGAATTCCTATTCAAAGACGATGATCATTTTCGCCTTGCGATCGATAATATCAAGGAATCAATTGACCAGGGGATTCGTGATAACGCCAATAATCAAGTCCATGCAATTGAAATGAAGTGTGCTACTAAGGGAGTAGAAATTGGCTTGGCATCTTTTATACCAAACGATCTAGAGCCTGCTCAATATACTTCTTCTGACTCAAGGATAAGACCCCACATGCTTCCTTTCCCGCTCGATCTCTAGGCCCAAGATCTTCTTTGTCGGATCGAGATCTTTCATATCGAACTCACTACTGAATTGCGTTTTCAACCTATCAATCATCCCTTTGCCTCTTCCAACGGTCAGTATATCATCCACGTAAAGCAAAAGATATTCTTGACTCCCATCAGGTTGTTAGGGATGTATCCAATGCTTGTCATAAAGTTGTAAAACCTGTGATACCATTGTCGGGGCGACTCCTTCAACCCGTACAATGATTTCTTCAACAAATTGACTCGATTTTCCATTTCTAGCAATGAAAATCCTGTGGCTGACGCATATAGATCTCCTCTTCTAGCTCACTATGTAAGAACGCAGTCTTCACATTCATTTGCTCAAGTTCAAGATCGAACTTAACAACCAATGATAAAAGAACTCGAATAGAAGTATGTCTGACTAGTAGAAAAAACTTCAGTGTATTCAATACCTTCCTTCTGAGTTAAACCCTTGGTCACTAGTCTGGCCTTGAATCTCACATCGTCACCATCGCCTGCTGCTTCTTTTTGAACACCATTTACGCCATACGATGCGCTTTTCCTTCGGAAAGTGAACTAGAGTCCAAGTGTTGTTCTTGTGTAGAAACTCTAGTTCCTCTTCCATAGCTATAGTCCACTGGACACATTCTAAATTAGCAACGGTCTCCTGAAATAACATCTCAACTACCTCGCTAACTATATATGCATATGCCACCAAATCTGAATAGCCGTATCGAACTGGGGGTTTGATCTCTTGTCATTCCCTGTCACGGCTAAATTGGTACTGTTGTAGAGTGGGTCCCATATGTATTAGATCTGGTACAACTGGTTCACTCTTGGATCTTCTGCTTCTTGGACTGGCTGGAAAACATCAGTAAGAATTATGAAATCATAGGATTCCCCATCATGATGCTCAATCGCAAACGTCGATCTCTCGACTGCTCGTATCTAGTCCACCTGTTGCTGAGTACTCCCTTCCTACTTAACTTTCTTAGCTAACATTGACTTCTTGTCAATGTGATATCTCTGCTGATGATGATCCTAGGTGTGTGTGGGGGGATGAATAGGTTGATTCAAATTATTGCTTTGGATTTCAGCGGATTTAAATACTTTGAACACTACTCTTCTATGCAGACTACTAAGGTAATCTGTAGCAAAGACTCAAAATGTATGAGTTTGTCTCTGTATTGATGTAGTGATCAATATCTAACAGTTCTAAATAGCTTAAACAATGAAAGCAAATAAAGAACACATGATTTATATTGGTTTAGATACTCGTTATCAACTGATAATCGAGAGCTTAGTCCAGTCTTCCCTTGGTAACCAGTTTAGTCAATCCAAGAGGTGCGTTTACTATCTTCTTGTTTGTGGCTTACAAGATAACCCCGTTTTACAAGCTAGCTAACTTGTACAAAAGGTGAAGAACCTAGATCCTTGCATAGATCCTTTACTAGACTCTGTTGCAGCTTCTGTTCTTCAGTGCAGAGTAGTGAACTCTTTTTCTGTTGTTTTTATATTCAGCTCACTTAAGTAATCTTTGAATCTCTGATTGTTTTACGTGCTTGCTTTTTCAATCACTCTTTCAACAACTTTACTCACTAAGCCTCAACGATCCCTTTTATAGGCTGATGGAATGAACCCGTGACATATGTATAGGACCTGATGTGATAGCTTGTCACATGTGAGTCTCAACTGATGTTGATAGCTCACCTACTTCATATCCTCGTACTGTCACATTATGAACCTCAGATCTCTGATCCAAACCTCAGCAATCATCTCTGCTGCACTCCAGTCTACTACATCTTAGTCTGCACTCAGTGCTGTGAGACACCCAGTCCCTGCTGCAATCTTATCTACAGCCAGATCTGATGCACTTCATGCATTGCTATGTTGGTCCTCGCCTGCAAGTCCAATCCTATATTCTAAAGAATTTGTAGGTATTTTATTGTCCATGCATGTCGTAATTGCTTAGCCGAAATCCTCTATAGTAGTCTGTATCTGATGGTCCACACAATACTTTTCATATACGGTCGTCTGCTCTCCAGCATCTGAGCCACATTGTAGCTACCGATCTAATTTACAGTCTAAGCACACTAACAATATCATGGCTAATACTCCTAAGTTTTGTTCATCAATTTCTATACAAGTGAAGGGATTGCACATTCCTATCAATTTTCCCCTAAATTGATGCTAACAAAATTTCTAATTAAAACATGTTAACTGCCTATCTTACATCTAAAATTACATTGTTTGAAGAACTACATGAGATAGTATAGCAGTATCTTGACTTACCTTTACCTTTGATGCTCGTTTCCTTTGCTGCGTTTGTGATGATGTTCTTCTTATGTTCCTTTGATGTTCTATGATGTCTTCTTCTTTCTTCATGGGGTTGCTCCCCCTAAGTTCTGTGTCTTGATATCTTTTCTTTTTAATACTTTGGTCTTTTTGCAGACCTTTCTTTTTCTGATTCAGCTATTGGTCTTCTGTAGTCTTGCCCTTTTCTGCAGACTTGTCCTTTACTGTAAACTTCTCCCCATGTGATGCAGCTTTCTCTGGAGTCTTCTTCTCCCCCTTTTTTTTTTTAGCATTGAGAACAGTTGTAAGAGATTCGACGTCAATCCTCATGGCTTTCAGTTCAGAGGTAGTGGTCTGTTGAGCAATTATAGTTTTGGTTGTCTCCAGTTGTAGTTTATTTTCCAGCGGTCCTAATCTTGTGTCATTATTGCAGATATGATCCGTAAGCTGCTGTTGAATGACTTGCAAAGCTATTTGAATTTTGCGTAGATCAGTCGAGTGTTGTCCTCTTAGTTTGTTGTGGTTAGATAGACTTAGCCGATATTGCTGAAGTTTGAGTGTATTGGCCCTTTGGATTTGGTCTATTTCTGCCATATTGTGAAGAGTTGCTTGAAAGTCTTCAAAGCATTTTGTCCTTGTTTTCTTTTCATTTTCCAGTTCTACTGTAAGTGGTTGCAGACTATTGAGTAGCTCATGAAATACATCCTTTATCCATTCATGCATATTGTAGACTTTTTGATCCAGTTATCGAAGTCTGTACTCTACTATAGTTTGTGATGGAGAGGATTCCTAATGTGCAGATGGTTCCTTTTCTGTTGTTGTTCTTGCAGTAGATGATGGTCTTTCATGAATTAAAATTATTTGGACGTCTGCAGGAGTTTTCTTTAGATTTCTGACTGTCGTTTGGGGTGTCATCTGTGTGTCTAATGTGCCACTATAAAGCAATCCTTGTGGAAATCCCACTGGTGGTGGATCAGCTCTTGTTTGCACCATATCGAACGAGAAAGATGGTGAAAACATGATGTTTATTGGGTTTTGACCCATCTGGCGATGGGGAGTATCACTCATCCATTACTGATTGATCTCTTCAAGAGTGACTTCCTTGAGAGCTTGATCTGTTGCAGTCTCTGTTGAGATCTTTTCTTCTGTGGATAATTGGTCTGTATCTACAGATTCATACTCCACTATGACTATATCATCAGTTCGAGTATGAGTGAGATCAAGTGTAGTTACTTGTGTGAATTCTGCTTGATTTATCAGCTGTGTGCATTCTATAGTGATTTCTTTTAGGGTAGTCTCTGCTGCATCCTTAGTTGGTGATGTCTCAGTTGCTTCTAATTCCTTCTACAATATAGGTTCTTCTGTTGGAAGGTCTGCTATAGGTTCTTCTGCTGCTTGTCCTTTTGCTGATGACTCTGCTGCAGGTTCTACAGATGACTCGACTGCTGGTTCTTCTACAACTGACTCGGTTGTTGGTTCTCCTGCAGGAGACTGTTCTCCAATTGATTTCTCATTAACTCCTTCTTTCGCACTTGATCGATGATATCATCATCATCATGAATTTCAAGACGTGATAAATCATCATCACCATCATCTTCTGATGACTTTGTTCTTTCAATGGTTGGTCCGGAGAGATAGTCATAGATTTTCAATGTTGCAGTTCGGACATACTTGTCTACCAATTTCATCATCTCAATCTCCACTTTAGGAGAGTGCATAAATTCGATGTGCTTTAATTGCTCTTGTCTGTGCCTCTTCGTCTTCAGTGTTGAGTCCTTGACTTTAAGTAATCCACGGAATAAGATGTATGATTCAGTGGGTCTTTTCTTCTTATTTGCTTTCATCTTTTGAATTCGAACTACTTGATGGATTTCTTCTTCTGTTATTCCATCAACTATTTCAATTTTTATCTTCGATCCATCTGGATTTATCCTGTATCGTGTAATTGGTTCTGATGGAATCAGCTTTGGCTTAACAATCCTTGATGTCATTTTGATTGGAAGCTTGTGCTGCTTGACGATTTCATGAATTATTTCTTCTTTCTGTATCTTGTCAATTATTACCCAATATTTTATTGATTTTAGTACTGTGTTCTTGAATCCTTTTCTGTATAACTTGGACCGTCTGCAGAGGTTTAATAATCTCCATCTTTTCTGGAGACTCGGTGACTTCAGTAGTTGTTGTTGTGCCCCAAGCCTCTATTGCAGTGGAGGGGTGATCTTCTTCATTTACAGACAGATCCATTCCAATACTAGACGTTTAACACATGTATATTACGTCAGTTGCCTGGCTACAATCATCTGTTTCATCCCTTGGTTTCTTGCTTTGACAGATGATTGCTGTTGTGTTGTTGTGAACGGGGATGTGGTCGCCCAAGGTTCCCAATTTTCTTTGAAGGATGTTGAGGTTGCAGTCGTTGTAGTTGACCTAGACATGGTGAGTAACTGCTCTGTCGTTTCTATTTACTTTTACTGCAAAACAAGATGTTTATGTGTATCGTAGATGAAATTTGTAATTCTTGGTGTTAAGTTTGTGGCCAACGGTATACAACGCTATGCCGGGTGCGATTCTATTTATCGACACACAGACCACAGACCCTGCTTGGCAAAACTAAAAGGCACCTTCTGACTTTTTATAAGTCGGTTGAAGTGTTCGGTAAAATCTAAGAAGTACTTTTTCCTGTGAAGGAAACAGACTTGTCGCGAAGTCATCGGGAGTTGCTTTTGATTTCTGACTTATTTTAAGTTAGTTTTGAAACTGTTTATAGGTTTGCCAAATAAACCCACTAGTTATATATATGTTTAGCTGTATCGTTTTATCTTCCAATAACAACAAAAGGTCACATCTTCCATTGCCATGTTAGTCACAAATAGGTTGTCCCATAATTGATTATCTTGTTTCCTATGGCATATCTTGTTGATTTATTATGTTTCACGGCAGGTTTCTAGCCTTCGAGGTTCCATAAGTAGCTTCCAGCAGCAGGCAAGTTGCAAAACAACAGTTGCATCCGTGAAAGTACCTTACAAGCTTTGCAAATCATTTAATTTGCAAGAGGCAGTATCACATCCTTTTCAGGTTAGCTTTCTTCGGCATTTGACTTTGATCTGCTATGATTGTTAAATTATGTCTGCAGTGGATTGTTCTCCTTCCATAAAGAAAGGCCACCTAAATTTGCGCCTTTCATGTCAACGATGTGATTACTTTGGCTTCACCCTACTTACCAAAATAAGGGAATTGTCATGATTAGGAGACTACTATGGTTCTATTGATTAATAGAATCATACTCTTATCGGAGATGGGGAGGTGCTCAGTCTGCTCTTGATTTCCTTGTGTATATCTAAAAGCCAATTCGTACACTGCAAATGAAGGCTGTTTGTAGTTTAACTCATATCATCATCAGCATCTGACAGTTATCCATACAGTCAGTGATCCTTTGCAATTTTATTTCTTGTAGATAAAGTACCATGTGCCCGAGGAGGAGATTGCTTTCGGACCAAGGAATGGGGCTCGAAGTTGACACCAGCGGAGATAGCCGATAAAGTGAAGCACTTCTTCAAGTACTATTCCATAAACCGGCACAAGATGACTGTACTAACTCCTTCCTATCATGCTGAGGTATCACTCCCCTCCCTGTTCTAGTTCCGTTTTACCATTCCGCAAACGGATTAACGCTTGTGTTTTGGAGAGTGCTAAAATTCCATTCGAACTACCGGTGTATCATCTGCGACATGTGTGTCATGATTTTGCAGAGTTATTCACCGGAAGACAACAGATTCGACCTTCGCCAGTTCCTGTACAACTCAAGATGGCCATTTCAGTTTCGAAGGATCGATGAGCTTGTATCTGAAGCAAATGGTGATAAAGTCCCTTTAGCGGATTCTGAGTAATCCGAATGCAGTGACGGGATCAGTAGATCAAGTTGGTGGGATGGGAGTAGCAGCAGCGGGGTCAGGCAATCCCAGTTCCGGCATTTAGTCATGCAAGACGGCTCCCACAACTGTACATTCGTCTACAATGAGGAGCTGGACTACTTTATTTCGATGCAATTGTACATCACATTGTTATATATTATTTGGACACTCGAAGGGGAAGTGATGGCCCCTGCCTAATAAGCTGTCAAGGTTATGGTACATTTTATTCAAGTTTTAAATAACTCGAGAACCACAAATACAATTCTTTCGATACACTTGTTAAAACATCTGCGATATGTGTATTAGCTCGACAAGTTTGTCTCTGAGCAAAGTTTAGGCAAACGTACTCTGGCATGTGGTCGAAGCGCTCAAACTGTCAATCCAAAGCGACATTTGATCGAGTCATCAATACATGATGAATTAATCGACTAAATCCTACCATGGCAAGTTTTTACTCTTTCGGTGGCTTTGAACATTACAAGTTTCAAAATTCGCTCATTCTTCAAAGAAAAGCATCGATCATAGAAAACAAGGAGAAAATACATAAAACTCTCGATAGGTAAAAAAAATATACATAAAACTCACGATACAAAAAAACCAGACATGTCTCCACCGTTACACTCTTCACAATCAACAAATAAGCATCCAACAGACGATTAATTTTGGGAGGATCAAGAAGAACACCAATCATCATCGAATTCCATAGCCATACAACAAAATAGTTTCAAATGCAAATATGAACGACTTTGGAGATAACTCATCAAAATGAGTAACACAATACTTGCTAAGAGTTCCAATAGTTGCTAAAATTCAAGATCCAACAACAGAGACGCATAGAACACTTCATGAAACTAAAAGTAGACATCAAGATGCGAAACAAGGAAAATCCACAAACTAGTTCTTCAACAAGACATTAATGCTGCTTCACATCTCTAGTACCTCCTCGCACCACCACCTCTACCGGCAGGGAAAAGAGGAGCCTGATCAGGAGAATCAAGATCCACCTTGACAATTCCGGGAAGATCAGACATTCCGAGAACTGCAAGCATGTCAAGCGTCTCCCCATCGACCTTGATCTCATCGGTCTTGATAGCAGACTGGTCAGGCACGAAGTCCATGCGGCGCTCACGCTCTTCTTCCTGCAGTTTCAGTGAGATTCCTCGAACGGGTCCCTTCTGGATACGTTTCATCAGATGGGTGGAGAATCCAGCAATCTTGTTGCGGAGACGCTTGGATGGAATGATCGCAACCTCCTCCAAGATCTTCTTGTTGGTGTGGAAGTCCAGTGTCATACGAGAATAGTATTTCTCGATGACCTGGCGAGATGATTTTTTCACTGTCTTTGTGCGAACACGACCCATCTTGGCAGCAGCAAAAGGTACTTACCTGAGAATACCAAGAGGTCATAAGACTCATAACACACCATTACTAGTGCCGATTTCATAACAGAAAGTAAAAGACAGATTCAAATTATAATCATCCAGAATAACCTTACTGGTGTCCTGTATAAACTAATTGAACATAGACTCAATAGAATGTGATGCATAATGATAGAGATAGAAAATCAAATGATTCACACAGATAATTGCCTTCATTTTTTCATGAGAACCATTAACCACTCAGCAATTTCAGTAACTTAAAGATGCACGTAAAAACAGGCGGAGGAGAGAAAAGAGACTTTTATCTTCGATACTGAAGCGTAAAAAAATGAAATATAATAGTAGAACATAAGGCACTCAGCTTCATGATAAACAGGAAAAATATATCAACCACTGAACTATCCAGCGCCACAGATAGTTACTGCAATTCTACATGCAACTGATGACTGACATACCATAGTGTCTCTCAAGGGCTTCCAAAAAGTTTCTTAGTGTTAAAAGAGGTTAGAACCTCGTAATAATCAAACCAGTCAAGCGGGATCATTTCACATCTAAGCAGCTACTATTACAGTGATCAGAGATTTGCGCTATAGAACAATCGTAACGGAGAAACCCAACAAACCATACACCCTTAACTCTTCTCCGTCCCAACAAGATATAACTCGGCATGAACCAAACTCCAAAGAACCAATTGTGCTAATTTCCTATTCCATCCTTTTGTGACCACTTCTTTAAAGACAGGCATCATCCGAGATGCACTCAAAGAGTCACACTGAACTAACATGACAAGTAACAGAACTTCAAATTCGACACATTGGTAACATACACATGCGCGGTTGTGAAACCGATTTTCACCATATACCAATACAAATTCCAAAACACAATCACCGATCCAAGGTAATTGGGACTCATATCATAATCAATACGAAAACGACGAACTATCACAAATCTACGAAATCTTCACAGCAACATAAACTCACGCTCCGCTTAATCCAATAACACAACCCAACCCCCAAAATCAATCCATCTAATCTATCTTCCACTTGCAAATCAAACCACACACACAAAATTTCAAACACACCAAATCAACGAAACGAAACGAAATGGACCGGAGAAGAGATCACTGACCTGACGGCGGAGGAGGAAAATGGATCGATCGATTCGATCGCCGACGATTGGAGATGAAAGTGCTTTTGCTGCGCAGCGGCTGAGGAGAAGATCTGAGCGTTTGATGGGGTTAGGGTTTTCATATGGGATGCAGAGGGTTTGTTTCTTTTGGGCCTGATGGGCCTAATGGACCTGAGTTGCAGTTGCTGAGGCCCAAGTTTGTATGAGTCTCAGCCTGAGTTTGGTTTTTTTTAATTGGAATTAAGATTTTATTAAAATAAAAAAAATATTATAAATGATAAGAACATAATTCTTAATCTTATAAAATAATAAACATGAACTAAAAATAACTTCTAATCTGATTTCGTAAATTTACGAACAATACAAAATCTGTTATTAACATTTTTAAATTGAATTCATCTATAAGATCGAAAATTATAGCTCACTGAGCATGCTAACCTTATTTCCATGACTCTATTCATCGTCATGTCGAAAAGAAAATTTAAAGGTAACAATTCAGACTTGTTCCCATGTATCATCCTATTTCTTCAAAACCACGTTCCTTGTATTATCTCTCGAAAAGTGTGTCTCCATTCAGCATCAACAATCCTCGTTCTTATATCTGATGCATGATTGAAGTCGATCCAATCTTTTTGGGTTAATGATTTGACAGTAAGAGTACCAAACTTGCGGTTTCACAATTCTCTTCCACTCCTCCTTCACCCATTTCCAGTCTTGAATAGCCTAGGTTTGGTTTAGCTTGCACTTGGATTGATAACATAGCAAGATTAGTTTAGATGAATATAAACGTTTGAGTAACTTGTTGTATGAGAAAAAATAAAAACAATAAATAGATAATTAGTTCGGTCAACGAAGCATAACTTAAGCCCTCCTTGGTAAAGCTTCTAATTCTAGATTTTTGTTATGGCTTCGTCCCTTGACATAATCCACATTTTTTTATATGGGTTTTTGTTTTTTGTTTTTTAAATTAGGAATAAAAACACAAAACAAAATCCAAAGAATAATGGATTTCAGTTTCAGATTTCTTGTTTCCTCGGACAAAATTATGGTATGATGATTTGGATTTTGGTTAATGAAGTTTTGATTCTATTATTAATTTTGGATTTTATTGTATTGACAATCGATGAATAATCAATATTTGAGAAGAAGATTACAAGAGATAGTTTTTGATGCATCTGTAATGTGTAGATCATCTCCTCTATATGTACTAGTTTATAGACGGAATGAAACTAAATCAGAACAAATCTCTTGATTACAATAATCGATACCAAAACAGAGAAATACACGACTCTCCTAAGTTTCAATAATAGGTGCTAAATAATAGGCTCACTGTCAACTGTTGGCTAGTAAACAGATCATTTCCTCCTACTTGGATGTGTGTCCGTTTTGTGGATGTCGAGGAGAGGATGTGCAACACAGTTGTTTCTGTTTTGTCTAACAGGTTTGGTCGGTTTGGGGTTTATGTTTTAATTGATGGGGAGTTGAATGGGTTATGCCGGCAACTATCAAGGATTTGTTCGAGAATTGGACTGATGTACGATGGAGCAAGGAATGAAGGAAGGTATGAGTGTCCCTGTTTTTTGCCGATCACCTGGTCGATTTGAATCCTTAAAAATGATGCTGTTTTTCGGAATAAGCACCCAGATTGGAGCAGCGTACGTGAGATTATCTTGCTTCGACTATGGCATTGGATGAAAGTATGGTGGTATGATTTTCAGATTGATGTGAATTCCTCTATTAATCCAGCAGGGGGTGTGCGAAGTTTACATGCAGGCATGAGCCTCCATGTTTAATTCAGAATCTAAGTTTGTTGTTGTTGGAAGGGTAAAAGCCGTTGGTGGATAAATGGTTTGTACATTGAACTCCACATAGACGCGCCTCTGTTTTGTGTTACAGCTTGCGCTTATTGCCATGTAATTCATTTATCGAAAACACCCCACTCACCATCGAATCAGGCGATTCATCATTGACCTATACTTTAAATGAAAGGTTATTCTTGGTGCAATGAAAAAGGTTGTGCCCCTTCAAATTTTCTTTCCGACATGGAACATGGTTAGCATCCTCAGTGAGTTATAATGTTCGATCTTATAGATTGTTTCAATTTAAAAATGGTAATAACAGATTTTATATAACTCGTACCTTTGCGCAGTCGGATTAGGAGTTATTTTTTGTTTCATGTTCATCGATTTACAAGGTGATTGATTATGTCCTTATCATCTGTAAGCTTTTTTTTATTTTAATAAAATGTTGATCTCAATTCAAAAAAAAAAAAAAGAAGGTTGTGCTGAGAGTTTGGAATCAAAGGTATGGTGTTGTTTAACCCTAGTTGGACAAAATTACATTTAAGCAAAATTATCATTAACATTATACACCAAATTTGCGCACAAATGATACTCCAATATAAGCACTGCACCCATGAAATAATGTTTGGAAACCTTTCATACGCTATATTTATTTATTTGGTAAAAAACGCTATATTTACTTTTGGGATGACTAAAGTGCTCGTTTAAACATGGGAGTTTATGAACAAACAATTGTAGCTTCAGCTTGCAGTATCCCCGGTATTCCCTGCACTGGTTCGCAAGCCAAATGCTCCCTTCACCTTGCTTATCGGACAAGATTTACATAAAAGATTTCTGATTATGCATTCCCCAGCAACAGATGCCTGATCACCTCGTCCGTTACCTGACATTTCGAATACATACCTAAACCATAGAAGGGCCTCAATCACCTCTTGTCAAAAGAACATTCTTGTAAAACTAAAAATCCTAATGGTGTCTAGGCATATCTTAGGTTAACTTGATTTACAACACTACACGGTCGGCACTTGGCAGTAGACCAACATTTAAGCGTCACAGAACATCCGAAGAGGCGATGAACACTTCGATCAGTTACAAGATTAAGCACTGCGGTGAAGGGGAGTTGGCGTATGGACAGAAGCTTATTCATGATACAAAGGCAACAGGATGGCATCTGGGTTTATAGGTTCTGGCTCAACTGATACGGAGACATCGCCTCGACAAAGAGGGCAGACCCTGAGGAGAATTTGATAGTAATGTTAACAAGATTAATGAGCATCGACTAAGATTGAAAGGGAAATGAAGAGATAATCACCCGTGAATCTCTTTGAGCCATTTATCGACACACAACATGTGATACTCATGATAGCATGGCAGCGTTCTTATCTGATCGTCGACCTCGTACACGGCCAGACAGATATAGCACCTAAATAGAATGAAATGTAAGTTCAGAATGGAAATCACGAAGGCAGATAACATGCGAACTACTTGCCTAGTAAATCTCAGTAAACTCATCATGTACCACTGAAGCTTCAATCCTAGTAAATTGCAAGTAGTCGGAATCTCTTTCTCATATCACCACCCAGGTAAAAAGCAAAAAATTGGCACCAGTGTTTTATTCCTTCTTGAAGAAAACAGTAACTTGAGTAAGTGATACCCATATATGATAAGAAGATGCTTCATATTATCATTATCTCCAGGAAAATTAGTGAAAAGATATTTGAATACTGATCATTTATCATGCAAATACCGCAGTAGCGAATAAATACACTGAAAACTCACTGCTCTGCGTCCTCTTCACTCTGAACTGCATTAGAATTCTTGTAAACCCTGAGAGGAAGAGAGTCAACGACTAACTCCGGAGCTGGACTTGACACTATGCGCCAAGAAAAAGGAGACGGATGCCGGTGGATTTCATCAAGAACCTATAAATAAAAAAGTTAAAAGCACACTACCCAAAAAAAAGTTAAAGCATTGAAAGAAGATCCCTTCCAATTCAATGAGGAAACCAAAGCAAAAATGCGTAAAAAGTTCATCATGGTTGGGAGGTCCCTGACACCCTTAAAAGATAATACTCAAAATGTTGTCTTTTATGTTGCAACTTGTATGAATATCCACCTCAACAAGAACAAAGAAAATTATGGGAAGTTATATACTCCCTCCATCCCAAATTAAGTTAAACAAGTCAACCATACACGGTTCTTAAGAAATTTGATTGAATTTGATGTAAATGACCTCCTTACCCATTGAGTGAACGAGTGTGAGAGAACAAGGAAAATGATAATGGAATGTAATGATATGATATGATATAATATAAATAGTAAAAATAGTTAAACTCAAAAAAAATTCTTTTATAGTAAGGTTTCATTTTTTTTTTTACAGACAAATTAGAAAAAGTGTTTCACTTTTTTTTGGGTCGGACAGAGTACTATTTATGAAAATTCCTCAAGATAGAAAGGTATACACTGTAAAACAAAAGGTAGCCTTTAGTTGGCAGATGGACTAATTATTTCCTCTCGGAGGAGGATATCCCAAATAGTGGGGAATAAATGTTTGCGACTACTTTCATATTTGGAAGTTTTTTTCTACAAAACTATCAAAACATCACTACTTTTTACTTTATATCATATTAACTCATCCCACTACTTTTTCGTACTCCTCTCTCTTTCACAAAACCAAAAGGACAAATAAATTATTTCTATAAAATTCAACCGACATAAATTTTCGTCTCAAGTCAAAATGTTACGTCTTTTGTGAAACTGAGAGAGTACTTAAATAGACCTTGATGCACACAACATAGCCAATTGTCCCATTGGAGCAAGAAACTTCATGGGATAAAAACACAAAAGCTAACTAAAAGACCGGCTGAACAATAATACTACGGAGCTGATTGGCGAGCACAAGTTGCAACTATCCGCTTGGCATATGCAGGTTGGGTAAGCAATGACCAAATAAAGAATGAAAAAATAGTCCATCTTCAAAACTGAGTACGGGGGTACAATGTTCTTATTGCATCAATTAGAAACTACAAAATACCAACTTGCAAGACGGAACTTCTGATTATATTTTCATTAGTGATATAGCCCTTCACACTGGATACAAGAACTGCTAATGAAACTGATGCAACAAGAACACGGCGTACAACACAAGACTGAGGTGGCTTACCTCATGTAAAGCTTCAGCAAGCAGAACTATCCGTGATATACTTAATTGAGCATCTGTCTCATCGTCAAGGTCACCTCTAGAACTGCTCAATAACTGCGAAGGAGTGACAAGCACTTTGTCAGCAAAGAAAGCGCAAGAGTAAAATGTAAACAAGACTATAACTTCAGAGGCAATCTGTCTATTCATGTCGAAGAATATAAATAGTACTCCAACCTAGAAAGCCATAATACTGAGCAAGTATCAGTTAGTGTTGAACTCAAATCTCATGCTAACCTTAGTATACTTATCTTGGACACGGGTTCAACAGTAAGCTAGACCAAAGTTTTCTCTGTTGGTACTTTCAACTATATCGTGCCATCGTAGAAAAAGATAACCTTGACTGCAAGTTTTTTTTTTTTTTTTTTTTTTTTTTGTGTGTGTGTGGAAAAACCCATTGAAGAAGTACTATAGTGAGAAAGCCATAGGGAGGTTGTCCACAATCAATAAGCGTTTAAGCTTTTGATATCACCAATTAGAAGCAGTATACAACATTAATATAGGAAAATTAGGATAATCTAAATAGTTGAAGTGTTGAACCAAGTTTGTCTTCCATGTAAGGAACATGCAGAGCAGCAGGAGTAAAACCAGCAAAATAGACACAGCCGAGAAGAGAGACAGAACTAATTTAACTTTTAATTGAGGGGGAAAAAAAGCAGAAAAAAGGTCACCTGAGATCTTGATGGCAACAATTGACCACTGCGTAAGTGACTTCGCCGACCGAAGCGAGAAAAACCTCCACCAGTTCCACTACCAAGGTTGTCCTCCATCTCAATTAGCAAGCCGTGTCGGGATCCAATATTATCAGATTCTTCCGTTGGAGGAAGTAAGCCAGAGGATCTAAAACTACCAATCGAAAAGGCATCCCGAACCATTCTTCTGCCATCACTTCTAACTTGAATATCACCAGTTTCATCATATCTCCTGTCGAGAGCACCAGAATAGCTCCTACGCATATTTGACTGAAGTGAACCCCTTTCTCTTATGTCTTCTGTACTATCAGGTGACATGGTTGGATTCCCAGAAGGCATACTATAATCCTCCAGTGACTCAAAAGCTGCTCGTATATTAAGAGAGGGATGATATGGGACACGGAAATCGGTGATGCCTCTTTGTCCATCATTATATCCATCAGAAGCAGCACCTTGCAACTGTGTGCTACTTTCTTCCTGATCAACCCGATCATTACGAGAGATGGCCCCGGCAGTTCTCTGATGCAAACGACTGTCATCACGATCACTGATATATACATCAGAAGCTACATTTTGTGAAGGTCTTCTGCAGTGCGTACTAGCTAAGATATGATTGCTTTCACCACTCATCCCATGAGAAGAGATCACTCCGCCAATGTGCTTCCCATCAATCGAGGAATCAGCATCACTGAATCGTTGTTCACTTCTTTGATCACTCGTACTAGTAGCCGACACACCTGGTTCTACTTCAGAGATTCTTAATCCTGATTCATGATGCCAGGAGAAAATGGACTCCTTTGTGAGCCCTCGGGAGTCAGTGACAACTGAAGAACGTTCTGTGGAGTTTACCAGTGATTCAGCTGGATAATCTACAGGCTAAAATGGAAAAGATTGACCATATCAGCTCAATAAGGGGGACAATGCAACAATCTATTGCTTCAACGGTACAATATTCCAACGAAAGGTAATCCGCTCACAAAGTGAAACTGAAACAGGACAACAACTGGGTAAAAAGCATTCAAGTGTCGAACTAATATAACATGAATCAAAACTGATTATCCAAGTGACTGCCAACACAATTTCCCAATCTCACAACACCAAATAAGGGTGAGAATTCAGTAAAAACCGAATTTTTTTTGTTTTAGTTATAAGTGAATTAAATTTGGTTTTTCAAAAATGGAAAACCGGACCGAATTGAACTTGGTAATTATGTTTCGATTAACCAAAATTTGGTTCGACTTCGGTTATTTATCGAATTTTTAAAAGGTTTAAATTTTTTAATTTTTTCTATTAAAAAATGAAAAATTGCATAAGAATATTAAATAAAAAATCAAAATAAATTCATAAATGCATTAAATAGGGTATAACGAATTTTTTATACACTTAATAAACATTTTTATTATCGGTATCACTATAATAGAAGATATAAAGTTAGACCTGAAAAATAAAACTAAAAAATCAAAATCATATATTTTGGGTTAACTGAATTACCGAATTTTTTAGAAATTCAAAACCGAAACTGAAACCGAAGTTCAAGAAAAAAAAAACCCACTTACCGATAACCGAATTAACTTAATCGAATTCGATTTTTCGGTTCGGTTCGGTAATTCGGTTTTCGTATTTTTTTCCTCACCCCTACACCAAATGCGATACATGTGTATCTATACCCATACATTATAGATCAGAAACAGGTGGCCGAAGTTATATTTCAGTAAGCTAGATTAAACTCAACAAAATGTAAAATTGAGGATAACAAAATGTAAAATGTTCCCCATGTGGTAACTATTCGTGAGAATATCTTTTTTGAGCTTGAAGCACAAACATATTTTTGGGTGGCGCAAATTATTGGGGTGTTGGAACAATTGGGCTTTGATACTATAATAAACCTCTCGGATTCAACACAAAATCAATTGATAATGAGTGAAGTGATCCAGCATTTATATATGTATTTGTAATGTTTTCACTCTACCCAACGTGGGTAGCTAGTCACAACAATATACATAAAATCCCTCAAATCATATGCACACACACATAATATCCATCATCGACACAATATACAAATCCTGACTTTCACATCTGATTCGATCCACACATCACGTACACAATAACCACTCAATCAATCAACAATTTCTTCGTCGATATACCTCGGAATCAGCGCCGGTGGCGCGTGAGGAGGATGCGCCGGCGCAGGGGAGAGACGAGAGAGCCCGTTTGAGGGACACGCGCTTGTGTGTGGCGCGTGGAGGATGATGGGAACGGTGGCGACTGGTGGCGGAACCCATCGCCGATCGGTGCTTGAAAGAGAGGGAGAAAGAACTGATGGTGAAGAGTGGGGAAAGGGATTTTGGTTTGTAAAAATTAAATTGGATGGAAATGAGTTAGTGGGAGAGAAATTTGGGACATGATTGTCAAATTAATCGTGTGTTAGTTTCATGAAAAACACGAGGGTCCATTTGAACAATTATGATAAAAAAAAATGAAAAAAAGGATTTTATTTTACCATTTTTGATATTTTTTTATGATAAATTTTTTTTGTGATATTTTAATTTTGATTATTGATTTTTTGAAAAAATTCGTATTCTCAAAACAAATTTTGATAATATCAAGACCACACACTCTTATCATTTTTTTTTAAATGCCCCATCCTTGTGATTTAGTCACCTTCACATAATAAAATCAATAGCATTCTTTTTTTTAATCATATTTTTGAGTTTGAATTTCATTATTTTAAACAGTCATATCAAACTCTATAAAATGTATTCCTACATAAAAATTTCTGACAACACAAGCTGCCCATATTCTGTATTTCTTCAATTTCCGACAGCAAACCCAAACGGAGTGTATGTGGAAGCCGATGCGTCCAAGATATTATCTGGCGTAAACACTGAACATGTCTTCATTGATCAACGCATTTTCTCCCAAAGGTCTGATGTGGATTGATCATTTGATGGGGCTTGATCTAAAGCGTCGGCTGGCGGAGTCTTGATGCTGAGCAAACTGTTATGCTCTGGCTGGCAGTGCTTTTTGCGGCAGCAGCTTCAGCATCAGCATTATATCTCAGGCAGTTACGCTCGTTGATCCCTGTCTTGGACGATGACAAACACAAGCTCTATTCAAAGTTAGCTGTGGTTGCTACACGTGAGGCTTAGTTAGTATTTTCAGATGATGTTATAGTTTGTTGTAATGCAAATCTTCAATAGTATTTTGTCCTTTGAGATCTGAGTGTAAGTTACATATGTAACTCTATTCTATCGGAGAACGTAAAACTTCCACGTTATCGGATATGTCTCATTATGCTAGATAAGTATATCTTTCTTGTGTCCGAAGAATGAAATTTATCTGCTGATATGAGTTAGCCTTTGCGTTACAGTTGTAGGCAAATTTGAGGCTAGCCTGCCAAGGAAAGAGCAACTTGTGGAAAACAAAAGTGCGATTCAGGTCCATCGCTCTTCATCTATTCTTTGTCATGCGCTGCTCTATATTTAAGGTATCAATCAAGATGATAGAAATATCATTAACTAGTTTGAGGAAACCCTGAAATATGACATAGATTTGACATATTATAATATGTCAGAGCACAATACATAAGATTTTGATCTGCTGATGAACAAAAAACAGGAAGTTTCCTCTTGCCATCATCTGCTGCCTGCTTCAACACGACGATAAGCTGACATATAAACATCGTAATATCGATCCTGAAAACATTCGACCAAACAACGGCATAACATCTGGTGAAATGGTCCGTATCTTTGTCTTTTGGTCTTTCATGAAAACATGCCACTCAAGAATCCCCTACAGCGGACAGAATAAGCATGATGGGTATGAAGAAGTCATCAAAGACACTTAAAAGAAAATTCTGTTAGCCAATATCAAAGTGTTGCTCACCAAACTCCTGTAGTCTGCTTCACTTGGTTCCTGTATTCGAAAAAATAGTGGTACAATATAAGTAAAAGAGGCCGTATCATATGGAATGTGACACTCTTAGCGGTTCATCGGAGGTTACCTTGGCTTGCCATCAAATGCATCATTGTATGCAAAGAAGATTTGGTATCCTTCGATACCTTCATTGAATATTTATAGTGTATACAGAATACAGAATACTAGACAATATCGAATACAGAATATAAAGTATATCCTATTACCCCTCAATTTGTGCGGGGGTGTCGACGCTCAAATTGGAACGAAAAAATTCAAAGAGGTCCGAGGATAAAGCCTTTGTAAATATGTCGGCTAGCTGAAGGTGAGTAGGAACGTAACGAACGATCAAATTTCCATAAGACATCTACTCCCGAACGAAATGACAATCAACGGCCACATGTTTACTGCGTGCATGAAATACTGGGTTCAGGACTAAATACGAAGCCGAAACATCATCAGAGAACAACCGGACGGGCATGACAATAGGAAAACCGAGTTCGGCCAACAAGGAACGGATCCAAAGTGTATCCGCAACCGTACATGCAACCGCCCTATATTCGGTCTCCGTGGAGGATTTAGAAACGGTAGGATGCTTCTTGGCTTGCCAGGAGATCAAATTAGAACCCAAGTAAATCGCAAAGCCTGTGGTGGAATGTGCACTATCCGGACAATCGGCCCAATCCGCGTCTGAATAAGCCACCAAACCGGAGATATCCGAAGGCCGAAGGAAGATACCAAAAGATGAAATACCCTGCAAATATCTGTAAATGCGCTGAACAGCAAGAAAATGAGGAATACGAGGTGTCTGCATAAACTAAGAAATCAAATGTACGGCATATGCTATATCATGCCGAGTCATAGATAAATATTATAATGCCCCACTAGGCTACGAAACTTAGTTGGATCAGAGAGTAAAACACCCTCAGTGGAGGAAAGGGAAGTTCGAGAAGTGAGGGGTGAAAGTGTCGATTTAAGGGTATGGAAACCGAACCGACGAAACAAATCGATGATATACTTTTCTTGAGACAGAAAGATACCCGTAGGAATATGGAGCACCTGAATGCCCAAGAAATAAGGAATATCCCCAAGATCTTTCATAGCAAACTCGGAAGATAGAACCGAGATGAACGAGGATAGAAGGATATGAGAACTGCATCATATAATAACAGGATAAGGACTTGGGAATGACGACGAAAAACAAACATGGAGCGATCAGCCTTAGCCTGTATGAAGCCACTTCGGAAAAAAAAACTGCTAAACCGATGAAACCAAGCACGAGGAGCTTGTCGAAGACCATACAATGCCTTATAAAGATGACACACATGAGAAGTGAGAGTGGGATGTATGAAACCGAAAGGTTGTCACATGTAAACCTCCTCAGTTAAGTGATCATGGAAGAATGTATTTTTTACATCTAACTGAAGAACGGCTCACTGAAAAGAAACAGCCAAAGAAAGAACCAGCCAAATGTCTTCTGAAAGTCCAGACCTTCTCGCTGATGGTTACCTAAGACGACCAACCGAGCTTTGTAGCGTTCCACAGAACCATCAGAGTTGTACTTTATTTTATAAACCCACCGACAGACGACCACATTCTTGATGACAGGATGGGGAACCAAGGTCCAAGTATAGTTATCCATTAGGACATTAAACTCACTCGTCTATCATAGCTTGTCGTGGACAGTGGGGGAGAGACAGAAGCCTAGGGAGGACCGGAAGTGGACACGTGTCTTCATTAAAGCGAACATGCCGATTAATGTGAACCTGACTAATTTTAGGTCGAGACAACGATAACCTTTATAACCAGGGACATAGTTAATAAAGACGCATTTGACCGAACGAGGGGATAACTTCCTGGAGGAAGAAACGAAGAAATTTGGAAAATAACGAGACCCAAACACACACGAAAAGGTGTAATTAGGACGACGACTAAAAATCTTTTCATATGGGGATATGTTTTTCAAAAGAGGACTTAGGAGGCGATTGATGATATATGTGGTTGTGTAGGCCGCGCCTACCCAAAAATGGGATGGAAGTTGAGCCAAAATGAGCAGAACACTGGTCATTTCAATGATATGACGATGTTTAGGCTCAGCCACACCATTTTGCTCTCGGGTGTCCGGATAAGATTTTTGAAATAAATACCATGTTTCAAAAAATAATGTTTAGCTGGAGTGTTATCAAATTCACCACCAAAAATCACTTTGAAATATTTTAATTTTGCTGTCAAAAAGATTTTCAACCATCTTTTTAAAGTTTGAGAAATGAGAATAAAATCCCGATTTTTGCTTCATTGGATACATCCACACAAATCTAGTAAAATCATCCACAAATGAAACATAGTATCAAAATCCAAGATTAGATAGAACTGAAAACTGCCAAGTATCAGAATGAATTAAGAACAAATGAGAGGTTGCCGTATGTAAAGTAGGTTCAAACAGTAAACGTTAAGACTTACCAAACGACAAGAGATACAATTATGCATAAATGTATCAGAAAATACAACATGTTTATGACTCCTAAGTCTACGAAGAGTGGATGAACCACAGTGGCCGAGTCAGACATGGCATGTCGAATCAGGGGCAACGGACACAGTAAGAGCAACCGACGAAGATATACGCGAAAATGGCTGGGGGCAGTGGCAATGGAGATGGGGTATAGGCGACCTTTACTGGGACCCTGAACTAGTGTTCGACCCATTGAAATATCCTTCACAAAAACAACATCTTTAATGAATATGACAGTACAATCATTATCTTCACAAAGACGCTGAAAAGAAACATGTAAAAGGTAACTCATTGGGACAAGGTAGAAAGACGAGAGTGCCCAACATGATAAATAGGATTCTTGGACCCATTTGCAATCAAAACATGAGACTGACCAGTATAAGTAGATTTAGAAAGTAAATTATCATCAGTGTTGGTCATGTAGGACGAAGCATCTGAATCTGAGTACCATACAGTCTCATTAGATTCACCTGTAAAACTAGTCACGTTTGGTCTGAACAAACTGAAGAGCATAGCGAGAAAGACAACTAGAGACGGGATGACCAGTGTGGTAACAGATTTGACAGACAATATTATTTTGCTACAAACCGATGGAGGGTACTACACGTGGAGCAATCGGTTAGTAGAATAAAATGGGGAAGCAACAGTAAACATCGAAGCAACGGAAGAAGAGCAAGATTCCATACCTGAACGGTCCAAAACCGATGTCGGACGATACCCGAGGATCCCTTTGGACTGTTCCTTGGACGAGTTGGAAAGGCGCGGAGCCTGACCCGGAAACGAGTCACGTCCTCACGATGACTGAGAAGAACGATCACCCCAACGACCACCCTTGAATTTACCCCCGGATGAGCGAGGGACAGCCACAAAAGGCTGGTGCTGCGAAAAATCGACAGAGTGGAGGAATTTCAATCACTGCTCGTGAAGAAAAATTTTGAAGCGAATGTCATCGAACGAGAGAGCAACGGGAGCGTTCATAACCACCACGATTAGGGATTCAAATTCGATACCGAGTCCTCTCAAAGTGTGCTCGATCAAATCCGCGTTGAAAATAAGAGAATTGATTGCAGCCAACGAATCCGGAAGGATTTTGATGTTGAGAAGATTTTTCTCCATAGAATCCGACGAAGCCTGGCGAAGTGACGTCAACTTTCACTTTAATTCCATTGACTTCACCTTGCAAACCCGACATGAAACGTTGATGGAGATTCAATACTTCTATGAAAGAGTGGCAAACATCCAAGATCTGACCATATGATCAGTTTTTTTCCACTGGAAATAATCCGGATTGAGTACCGATGCAGACGATGCCGGGAGAAGATGCATGGGAGGATAAACAATGGATCCGTCAACAAAACCGATGAAACCATAGGATAAAAGAAATGATTCCATTTGGGCACGCCAAACGAGATACTCTTCGACGACCGAAAGAATCTTCCCAAAGAATAAAGGAGAGGCCATAAAGTGGCAGCAACCGAAGTCATCGTCATGGAAGCTGTTGCTGAAGTCGAGGAAGAATAGGAAGACATGGTTGCGGCTGCTGAAATTAGCTGAAGATGAATATGGACAAAATCACACCTGCGGAACCAAGGAGTGGCTGCGAGGAGCTGTAATCTGGACCAAATCACACCTGTGGACCAAATCGAATTGTAGGACTGAGAACTGCGAGGAGCTGAAGGACTGAACTCAGATCTGACTGCCTGAAAAGTTGAAGATGGCTGCTTTGGGCCAGAGATCTGATCTGAGATCTGAGTTATCCTAAGGTCGAGAGTTCGAGCCTCTCTCACCTGTAGTTCACCATGAGGTTGATCTGAGTTATCCCGAGGTTGAGGTACAACTGAGGTGTTGTCGTCCCTGAGGTACGGCTGAGCAGCGACTGAGGTGTGGCTGAAAGCTCACCGTCGACGTGCTAGCAGATCTGGATCTATTGAGACTCCGTCTATGATGTACAGCGAAGGCGGCGGAAGCTATTGAAGCCGACTGCGATGGCAGAAGTCGCCTTTGGTCGATCTGGATCTTGATGGCCTGCGTTGGTGGCCACCGATCTTGATCTACTTACTGGATCTGGAGGTCGTTGTAGGTCGATGGATCTGGATGCTCGTCGTCGTCGCTGGATCTAGATGCTCGTCGATCTGGAGGTCAGATCTGGAGGCTGCTTAGATCTGAAGTGGTTTTCGATCTAGCCGCGGTCGTTGGTGCTTTTGAGGAGGAAGTGGACGGTGAAGGGAGGAGAGAGAAGGTGTTTTGGGATGAGAGAGTTGAACGTCAACGAAAGAAGTCGACGGCGAAGATAGGAGAAAGTTCAAACTCGCTCTAATACTATATGCAAAGAAGATTTGATATTCTTGAATACCTTCGATGAATATTTATAGTGTATGTCGAATACAGAATATAAAGTATATCATATTACATTGATCTCTTCGCCAGTTGGCTTTTGATCAAATGTGGTTAAGATAACATACTTCTCTTTTCCAGGAGATTCATCCACTCTCTTGTAGATTTCACAAGGATATGGATAAGACATTCTGCAGCCACGTTTGTTACAAAAAGAATGGGTCACAGGACGAATAACAACCAGAATCAATAATAAATCGAGCAACCAAATCAGACGGATATGCATTTCCGTGCTGGTAGATTTTAGAGGAATGGGTCACAGATGCAATTCGTGATTAAGATATACGGAGATAAAAATCATAATTTAAAGGATAGTGAAGTCACCTAAGAGCGCGCATGATGGATATTGTGTTCCTACATAGTACAGAAGCCGAAAGAAGTAGCAGTTCTCAAATGATGCAGCATACGCCAATCTCTGTCACGGCCCATGGCCTAAAAACAAATTGAAAGACCGACCAGGACAAGGAGAATAAGATGAGCAGCATACACTGACCGTGGCCTTTCATCCTATTAAACATTTTTTTACCTGCATGATTCCGCACGAAGCTGGTAAATCCTGTATACGGTTAAGAGAATCAAATAAAGAGGTTTAGAGGTTTCATAAATAAATAAATAAAAATCCAGAAATCGCACATTTCTCAAACTTAATGACAAACATCAATATGTATCAGAAATGTGTTACTGATTTTAAATCAGCCATGTTAGATAATTTTATACCATAAAAAGAAAGATTCCTGTGATGATTCCGTAACAGTGATTTTGTAAAACATAATTTTGCCAGGAATGTTTCCTTTTATGGTATAAAATCAACCCCACAAACCTATATATATATATCGATGCATCGTTGGTGCTGCAAAAAAAATATACTGCTTGCTGTAAACTGTAGATTGAGAAACTTATTATGTAAATTAAAAAATTTATAATGTAATTTATTGAATGTATATAAGTCAGATTTTAGTTATAAAATACATTAAAATTTGGATTGTATACATTTATCAACCTATAATATAAATTTTTCAACTTACAGTATAAAATCGATAATATATAGTATTTACAACAACCACCACATTGTCTTTTGCAGTACGGATGAATTTTCCTATATCGACGCATCGTTAGTGCTTCAAAAGACAGCACACTGCCTGCTACAAACTATACGTTGAGAAATTTATAGTGTAAGTTGAAAAATTTATATTGTAACTTGTTGAATATATATGTGAGATTTTAGTTATAAAATACATTAAAAATTTGATTATACATATTTATCAATTTACAGTATAGATTTTTCAACTTACAATATAAAATCGTCACCTACAGTATTTACAACAGTCACTGCGCTATCTTTTGCAGCACGGATGATTTTTTATATATATATGAAAATCATTAGTGTTACAACAGCAGTCAAGTAGCTGTTACTGAACTACACCTCTTTTTCCCGTGAACTGCATCTTTTTCTATTGTAAACTACAACTCCAAAGGCAAAAAAAATGATATAATTCATAATAGTACAAAACGCAGTTCATGGTGAGTAGGGGGTCAGTCCAGCAACAAACGCATCCTATATATAGGAAAAATCATCCGTCCGTGCTGTAAAAGATAACGTAATGTTTGATGCAAATACTCTTCGTTGACGATTTTATAGTATAAATTGAGATACATTATAACTAAAATATAGGTTGCAGTATTTTATAACTAAAATCTTACTTGTATACATTCAACAAGTTACGGTATAAACTTTTCAACTTACAACATAAATTTCTCAAATTACAGTTTGCAGCAGTCAGTATATTGTTTTTTGCAACACTAACGACACGCCGATATATATATATATGATGCGATTTTGATGCTGTAAACTGCACCTCTTCGTTTCATGAACTCCATCTTATTCTATTATGAACTGCACCATTTTTTGCCTTTTGAGTTGTAGTTCACAATAGAAGAAGATGCAGTTCATGAAAAAAAGTGGCAAAGTTTGCAGCAGGCATGTTGCAACACCAATGATTTTCCTATATATAATCTTTACTATGTTGAATCCAAATATGATCTCTGGTAATGCAAGGGTCACCGATCCTGATAAATCTTGATATGGAACAGATGGGCGATTTCTGAAGAGTAACCACAAAGCTACAACTTCACTTAATTCTAAAGATGCATGGATACATCAAACCTTGAGACGAGGATTTATAAGGATAACAGGACGGTCACCAGCAGCATCAGTCATAGCTTTCATATCCTGCAATTATTGTGTTTCATTGTGACCTCGAAAATCATCCAATTCGCACACAGAACAAAGAACATTTCCAAGCAGTTGCTACATCAAAAATTCAGCGCTGAAGTTGGAAGCTTCTTACGTCAGATAATACAATTCCCCACTGCATTTTGAGGAGCTATCAGAATGAACATGTCATCTTCTTACTCAACTTCTTTGGGTCCTGTGAGTATTGACATCAGTTTTTCCATCATACAAAGACAATATATGTATAGACAACACTACATAAAAAATTACAAGTGAGTGCTACTTCACAGATATACGCCAGTAACAACACCAGAACATGACTCTAATTAGTTCAAGAATTACTCCTAGAACCCAAGATAAGAAATAATGACATCGAACAGTAAACCAAATCTAACATCAGTATGCAAGTCACACATTATTTACAAACTTTTTACCTATTGAACTTAAATTGATAAAGGTTCCTTTAGCATCATAATCACCCCAGCCCATGAACTCTAAAATTTTTCTGGTGCCGGCCAGCTGCAAAGGTGTTCCGGCCAATGCACCTACACCCATGGACCCTTGAACACAGACCTTCATAGTCGAAAAACAATAGATAAACAAATAAAAAAGATGAATCAAGAGTTCAAAGAACTAAAACTAACTGAATAAGCACAGAAAAGAACCTTCACGCGCTTTCCATCATCGCCAAAGGAAAGAGCAAGAACTCGAACAAGCTCCATGAGAGTTCCTATTCTGTGAACATCCTTCACATATTAAAAAAAACATTGTGATCTTTCGAGAGTAGAGGTTGGGATGATGGAGCTTTAGTGCAAGGAGAACAGTGAGCGAACCGTTTCTGGGTTCAGCTCTGGGATATTAATCTCCACCTGCCGGTTTGTATAAACACAATCAACCCACTGGTGCATACATGGACCAAGTCATCCAAGGATCAAAGAGTAACAGGAAAATAATCAAATTCTAACAATGTCTAATTTCAAAAAAAAAAAAAAAATTCTTAGTTTCAAGAGATGTAATAAAAAGATAGGTTTATTCCTTCAAATCACATCTGAATGAATGCGAATGGTGAAGAGACAATTAGAACACAGATAATTGGCCACTGCAACGAGTTTATCGTAATATCACCATCACAATAAGCATAACAGAAATGCAGCTGAAGAAGCGAAACAATTGAGCTGACCTTAAGCCGACTTTTTCCGTCCTGAACAGCTCTTTGATTGCTTGTAGCACATCCTCGTAGAAATATTCTCTAATTTCTCTGGCATGTGGAATGCTATTCAATTTTGTAGGAATGCCTCGCCATTTATCCTGTTAGGGGCTGAGGAAGGATAAGAAATAGGAAGTAAAATCTAATCTGGAGTCTTGGTCTTCTCTTGGGATTTTCAGCACAGGATAACACATTTAACTATCATTATGAGAAGACAGAACCGGCTTACAGGTGCTTCACTCGAACGGTTGCTCTAACTTTTGAATTACCTGGAAAACAGAATGATAAACTTAATACAAGTCCAGTGAAACTAATTCTATTCCGTTACACACAGCAGACAAATGCACAGAACGCTAAAGAACTTAGATCATCCAATAAAAAAATGCATTGTCCGGCAGCACAGAGTAGTTAACCCACTCCAGGAAATGGTGGCTAACACTATAACACCTCATGAGAAGCACATTGCTATTTCTTCACTCTTGGAAGTGGCTATCTAATATCGACATATATGTATTTCTACATGTTTTTCCACAAGAGGAAAAAAAAAAAAGCAAGTGTAAAATTAAGGCCAGCATCAGGAATATGTAATGTGGTGCATATTTCAACATCTCATTCTCCAAGACATACCTGACTCTACAAGGTTGATCTTCTCACTCTTTATCTGGTCAAGCAAGGAGCTGATTTCACTAAAAACAATATCTTTGGGGAACTGTCCATCCACCTGTTCATTCAGGAATGAGTATACTAGATTCATTGCTTCTTCGTCGTAAGATTGTAATACTGATGCACTATTTTCCTGCCTACCTTCTTCAATACACTGTTGTATGCAGATGCTATTGCCTCTGCATTTCTCTTGTATATATCAAGGCGAGCTTTTCCCTATCAATTCGAGAGCATCCATAAGGCTCTCTGCAGGTATAGTCAATAACAACAGTATCTATTACTTAATTACTCATTTATCAGCAAAAAGGTTCTTGCACAAATACCCTACCGTGAGGACTCATATATCTAACACGTGAGCAGAAAGTCATGCGGTAAATAAAATGGAATTGCATTCAATATTCATAGCAAATAGAAAGAAGGAAAAGTTGCTGGCTAGGTGAGGCAGAGAAAAAAATGAGTAATTGCATACTTTTTCTTCAGTATCATCCACACGAGTAACAAGCCTTCTTTTTGTTTCTTCTGATTCGGGTGGGATACCTCTGATGTGATAAATCTCCCCAGTCAATGGATGTAGTCTTCTGCCGACACATCTGTCAATCAGAATTTCATCAGGAACCTGAGTATGAGGGAGACCTATGTCAAAAGTCAATACAGAATGAACTTCTAAGCTAGCACAAAATTACACTCCAATACTAAAAATTCAATCCTATCGTACAGGATGATATGAGCAACATCAAGCCATAAGATTCCTGCATTTTTTTTTTTTCAGATGCTATAGACATGCTGTGTTTTGAATCTAAAAGTTTGATTTATTAATGGGTTTCTCATTCTCTATTGGCTCGAGAATAACATGATCAAGAAAAATAGGCCACGAAGATAGCAAAGAACCAAGATACGATGCAGAAGTGCAGAAGTATCTAAAGATCTTAGACTTTAAGATATCCACTTTTGACCAAGTTGAAATGCTAAGGCTGCACCAGTGATGATAAAGACATGCCAACTATGTCTAACCACGTCTAGCTTCCATTGAAGACATGGCCCCGATCGATTTTTTTTCCCTTACTATTGAAACTAGATGACAGCTTGAGGTTATCCGTTCAACTATTATCTTTCACCAATTCACAAGTTTTTTGCAGGATAACTTAGTACATCAGAAATTTGGTCTATGGCCAACTATACTGCGTTTGAACAAGAAGCTACTTTGTAAAACGATAGCAGTGATATTTATCTGTATATCTATTTCACATACCTCCAACACAATATGTACATCTGGTTTGACCCCCAGTTTCTCAAGGGACTTTGCCTGTGTAAGAGTTCGAGGGTAGCCATCCAAAAGCCACCCCCTCTCTTTTACGTCATCAAGTGAAAGTCTCATTGTGACCATCTGAACAAATGACAAGCCATTCCTCATTCATTGTGAATTGAAAGAGGGTCACTAATAGACTTATTAAATGATGCATATACTGCTGTGACAATTTCATCTGGAACCAGCCGTCCTGTGTTCATATACTCTTTTGCTTTGTTCCCAATCTCTGTCCCTGCTTCCACTTTGCTCTCAGGAGATCACCAGTCGATATACGTACTAGTTCAAACTGGCCAAAAAAATAAGACATCGTCTACACAAATGAACCAACCCAACCCTTTTACCATCACTAAGTGTCTGCATACACGGATAAGATGACATCACTCTCATCTGTCTTATGCAATATCATCCATGAGATGATTTAAGTTCTCCTTCAAGCTCCCTTCAGGTCTTCCTCTACCATATCAATCCCAACGTCTAAGAACCGGAATTTCTGATTGGTTACTCCTCGATCAACTCCTAAGTGTTTCATTCATGATTAAGCCAAACCCTACTCAAACAATTCGAGTCAGTGTCACAGGAACCACAAAAAAACACAAGAATTGATCACCTTCTTGGCAATCATTTGGCACTGAGCCCCTTTCCCTGAAGCCGGCGCACCCGAAATCATCACCCTCAGTGGCTCCCTATTCGAACACTTCACTTCCCATCCCATCTCTGTATCCAAACACGAACGTCAAAACCAAATCCCAACTAAACAAAACATTAAAAAAGCCCAATTCAGGAACAAGTTACGGATACAAGTCAAAGATGACAATAACAACCACCTAGATAATCTCGTCAAGTTTATGAGTAATAATAATACCTTTGGTTTAATGGGTTTCCTGAGACTAATCTGCTGTTTGATTCGCAGAGGAGAACAGAGAAGTGAAACACATGATGATTGTGATGATGAGGGAGATGGTGTGAAGGATGGGAAAGTATAGGGTGAAAAGATAACATGGTTTCTGAGATGAAGAGGAGATGTGAAACATTGTGAGAGGTGATCAACACACAGTGGTTCAGCAAAATGCTTGGCAGTGAACAGAGAGAAGAAAAAAGGAACAACATGATCTCATCGGGATCGTTACCAATTGCTGGTTTAGAACACACGTTTCCCTTTTGCATCCCTTTCTTTTCATTTCCCTCCTAAGAAATAATTTACTATGAGTAACATCCTGCTTTTGAGATGTGGAATAAGCATCACTAACTTGAGATGTGGAATAAGCAAATATTGAATAACCAAATATCAACACAATGCAACGAAATCACATTCATACACAATCAGCATAAAGAACAGTATCTTCGACATCAACGCCATTCAATCCTCGAGTTCTCAAGAACAACACCACAAGAAAACCATAAGCAACAATCAAACTCAACCAAAACAATCCAAGCAAACCCTCATCCTTCAAGCAACATACAACATCTCAATTCATCAACAAAGATCGTTTTACTAAAAGAAGCTGATCTTTTATTCCATGAGATCATACACGATACATCCGTAGCATTCACCAACGATACATCATCATCATCATCATCATCAACGACACATCTAACTACAAGCAAACTCCAACGACCAGAACCAACCTCGATTACCGGATTCTACGATATCACGACACAGACGACGACTATCGATCTAAACTACTCCAAGAACCTATAATACACGTCGCGAACTAAACACGCTTGTGCATAACAACGAAAGAGAACCTCGAATCGATCATCCGAATCACCGATCCTACGATCACTCCCTCATCAAATCTCCACCAGAGACACCGATTACTCCATCACACCGAACTGCTCGACAATCTACCATACTCCGAATCCAAACATCTACACATTAGAAACCTAATTTTCCGCAAATCCTTCATCAATATCCGATTCGATTCGATTCTTCAGCTCCAGACTTTCCTCGTTGAAAAAAATATAAAGGAAAGTCTAGACATCCTCGGATCTCATCCAGATCCTATTCGATCCAACGATTTCTTCACAATCAAGATCCGATCAAGAACAAACTCCATCAGATCCTCAGAATCCGGCGCAGATCAGTCGTCGCGACGCTGTTCCTCACCAAACTCGACGGGAAAGGAAGGCAACACGGCGGCGGCGAGTTCACAAACGCCGCCGGCCCCGCGTACACCTCCCTCGATCTCACCTTCCTCTTCACATCATCAACGACACCGAAATCAAGATCCAATCCCTCCGACTTCAACATCATCACCGTCTTCGCCTTCGATCTCATCTGCCTCTTTACATCACCAACACCAAAATCAAGATCCAATTCCTCCGCCTTCATCGTCGTCGTCTTCGCCTTCGGTGCCGTCATCGTTGATTCGTTCTTCTCGTTGTTGATGATATTGTTGAGAGATTCGCCGCGTTTGAGGATAGTGATATCTTCCATGACGAGATTCTGCTTCTTCTTCGACACCATCACCGGAGAGGTCGACGAGAGGCTTCGTCTCCGGCGACGATTGGATCGGTGAGGGGTCGATCCGACTGCGGCGGAGAGGTGGTGGTGGGGAAGGAGGACGGCGGCGGTTGACATTTTGTGAGGAGGGGTAGAATGGGAAATTGGAAATGTGGGGGAGAGGAGGCGTGGAGAGAGAGAAAAGGGATTGATTGAAGGGGAGAAGGGGTTGGGGTCATTTTATAGTGGGGGAGTTGAAGGGGCCGTGGGTTGAGGCACGTGACTACGTGATGGGTCACGTGGGGTGGGATTTATTCGTTGTTATTTTGGGAAGTTTTGGTGAGGTGCGTACGATCTAAGATCAAATACTTAGTCGGTGTCATAAATGTGATGCTATTATGTTACAAAAATCATGAATAATATAATATTTTTTATTACATTAACCTAAATATTCTCTTTTTATTTTACTCCAATAAACCTTGTCACAATATTAATATTAAAAAAATTCAATTTTATATAAATTTCGAATCCCGATAAAAGTGATGTACTTTTTTGGAGGGAATGAAATAGCTCCTAAAAAAATCTTGATGAACTGGCCACATTACAAAAATCATGATTAATATGTATGGGAATTTCTATAAGTTGTCCATTAACGCTATCAACAAATTCTAACCAGATTGAGAAAAAAAGAGAAAGACATATAATTAAAAAAGATGAAGAATAAGAATTGAAGATAATATAATATTTAATAATGGTTAAATTTATTTTTTTTAATATGTAGATAATATCGAATATTACTTAGAAATATATTAATTTTTTTTATCAATATAGAAATATACTGATATGAAATAATTAGTAATAATAACATAATATCTTGTGAGTTGAAATGATAATTGTTGGATACATGACCTTATTGTTATTATGCATCATCATTTATAATTTTTTTATATTTTTGAGAAAGTATATTTTTCTATATTACTTATTGGGTTTTAAATTTAAGTTTAATGTGAATTAGTATTTGTTTTTTTCTACGAAAAATACAACACATATTATATTTAATATTTTTATTATAAATATAATATTTATTTATATGAAAATAAAAGACATCAACTTATTTTTTTTATTACATTAACCTGAATATCCACTCTCTATTTTACTCCAATAAACCTCATCACAATATTAATATTAAAAAAATTCAATTTTATATAAATTTCGAATCCCGATAAAAGTAATGTACTTTGGGAGGGAATGAAATAGCTCCTAAAAAAATCTTGATGAACTGGCCACATAAAATGGCCACGTAGCTCTCACCCAGTCGCCGACTTCCCTACTCGGGGCGGTTACCTTCTCCCTCTCCTTTTTCAACGGCACGGCCCATTAGTCAACACAAAGCGGTCCATTCTACAACTCGGCCCAATATCACCGAAATGGACTGAGACCAAATAATTCCAATCAGCCCATTATCCCCCACATGGCCCAACCCAATCTAATTCCACACACACACACACGCAATTTTCTCTCGACCGGTCTCCGATCATCTGCGGCGGCGATTAACATTCCGACGGCGGTGAAATTGAGGGGCGTCGATTGGTTCGATACAGTAAATTTCTACGACGAGGTAATATAATATCTGTGTGATTTTATGTCTTTTGGTGTGGATTTTGAGGGTCGTTGAGATAATTGGGAAGGACTGTTAGATTGTGATTGAATCAATCACGATTGATTTGATGATATCACGTTGCCTCTCTTCGTTCTATCCTCAGTTATAGGATGGACCAACAGGAACAAGCTGATGCAGAAGAAGATCAAGAAGAAGAAGAAGAAGAAGAAGAAGAAGAGGTATATCTAAACCCTAATCCTAACCCTGAACCCTGAACCCTAAACCCTCACAGTGCGCCAGGAAAATGCTGATTTAATATCTCTTATCAAATCTCAATTGGCCGTCTTGTTCATATTTTTTAATATTCAATAGTTGGAGCGATTTGATGATTTCACTTTGGCTTCATCATGGGAAAGGTATGCAACAACGGAACCCCCTCCCACATACATCTTATTCTTCCCGTAAATCTTTACTGCGATATCATATTAATTTCTATGGACAAACCAGAAACCTGATCTTGTTATCGAACATGTGCCAGGTTCATATCTGAAATCGAAGCAGTTATTCGTCATTGGTTAGAAGATGGCCCTAAAAACTTGTTGGTGCGCTTGCTAATGACAATGTGGTGTATCAGTTTCTCATATATAGTATACTCCTATGAAATAAAATCTGCCTTTCATGTTCGCTATTTTTTTTTCTTCACTGTATCTTCTTGATTTGTGTTCAGGAAAAGGGTGCGATTCAAGTCAGTCCATCAAATTACTTTTACAAATCTAAAATTGAGTTGAAGCATGACTTGAGAAGCTACATTATTGAGTATTACTTTCTAGACAAGCATTCTGGTACTTACTCCTGCACTTTTGCTTACTCATTTGCTGTGAAGTGTTCTACAAAAAAACGCTGAAATTTTCATTTCTTTTAGGCAAAGCTAAGGAGTGGGAGTGGACATTGCATGACTTGCAGCTATCCTTTGGGGTGGATGAATTTTTGGTACATTTCCTCTTGGCAACTCTCACTCTTTGCTTGCTGAGTCCCTTAAAAATTTCTGGTACTACGATTGCCTAGTTAGTCATTAGCCAATAGCAGATAAAAATGTCGTGCTTCTTTTTGTATATGCAACCCTATTTTCTCACTGAATGTTACTTTTGGTTTGAGATATTGTTTGTTATTGCTAGGTAATTGCTCCCCAAAGTGCCAGTGGCGTGGTTCTAGATGCGCCAGAGGCTAGCAAGCTTCTTAGTGCAGTTGCAATCGCTTCATCTAATTGTTCTAGGTGAGGAGCTTGCAACGTTTACCTCATAAGTTTTTTAGAAGTACTTACGTCTCGATTCGCACCATGAGCTTTGCTGCACCACTGTAGTTAACATGCTTGATGCTAACAATGTGATGCCTTTATTGTGGTTATTTTTCTGCCTTGGTTCTTTCTATCCATCATCTTTTGACTAAGCTGTTAATAAATGTTAATTTTTCTCTCTGCAGTTTTTGGCCAGCTTTCGTCCCTGTTCATGATCCTTCTCGAAAAGCATTCATTGGCATTCAAAATACAGGAACACTGTTTACAAGAAGATTCGAGGGAGATCGAATAGGAAGTCAGGTTCCTGTGAAGCTCATGCATTTAGAAGGGTTGTACGAGTTGTTCATCTCTAAATTTGTAAATTTGCAACCTAAAACTGTTTTCTTTTTCTCTTGGTATGCTTTTACAATTTCTGCTTGTTGGGTGAAAATTATGATGTTTTTATGTGTTTTTTTCAAGGCATTTTCCTCATTGGAGTCATCACCGCAACTCTTTAGTGTTCAATTCTCAATGAAGCTGACCTACAAAACACTACCCAAGGATGATGGCGATAATTACATGCAAGGGTCTGATGCTGAAAACTCAGAATCTAGTGTTGATTTGGGGGGTGATCTCCGTCTCAAAATACAATGGGATGATGATTGCCCATGGAGTGAGTGGTATTCAGCAGAAGATCCTGTCAAAGGTAACCATAGGAAGGCATGGTAGAATATTATGTTTTTCTTGTATCTTTGACGCCTTGTGTTCCATAATGGATACAGAAGGTGATCAAAGCTCGTTTACCTTCATAAGCTGAGTCTTTACGTGCACCGGGAATCTTGAGTATCTAGTCAAAGTTTATTCCATGCATATGTATCTACAAGATTTCAGATAATATTTAATTGTGATATTAAATATAAACTTAGACCAAGACCTAATGAAATGACAGGCCATTACCTCAATGGCACAAAACCTAATAGTGTAGATAGCTTGGATAGAACTTGGATTGTTAAAGCTTATCTTATGGCAGCATCGTCCCTTGGAATATAGGAGTATTCTTCTGTTAGCAACTATGAGATCTGGAAGATGATCAACACTGAAAAGAATTCCTGCAGGATTTGAATTGACTACTTCTTGGCCAGAAAAAACTATTCAAAGCTCTTTAGAGATGGCTGAGGTGGAGAACTCTTCCCCCCATGAAGCCCAGAATTGGCTTTTAGTTCCTGAATTTTCAACTGCACGGTGAGTTTCTCAAGTGATTTTGGCTTTTGTCTTACCTGTTTAGTTCCTAATCTATGTTCCTATGCATCTCCATCTAATTTCTATGAAGCTTCATTAACACACTTCTCCCCTTATTCTTTTTCGGATTCCCTCCTACCCATGCCCACCCACATCCACCGACTCGACCACACTCTTACTTGTGATTGCCTTTTTTGGAATTTTAAATATCATGTCTTTCCTGCAGCAATGCAGATGACGCTGGACGTGCTGTCGGATTTGCTTCGCAACTCTCCCTTCTGGTCAAAGCACTGGTGTTATCTTTTGAGGCTCGATTTGTGGAAGATTTTGTAACAGGTGTGTATGATTTCAGTGGAATGTCTTCATTTTTCCAGTGAGCTTTTACGGAATCAGCTTGTGATCTCTGCAATACCATGCCCCTTGAGTATCACTCATGATTGTCATGCAATTTTCTTAAATATTCATCAAGCAGTTGAAGCTGGTGCTAATAGCTTGAAGTTCTCTTCCTCTGTTCCTCCACCTTCAGTAGTTGCTCGGGTTCTCAAAGAACTTTTTCATTAAGGTACTCCTCAGTTTTATTTTGTTCGTCTTGTAGCTTCTTAGATTCTATGCGTCCTTGAAGTCGTGGATTTATAGAAATCTTAGTGGAGTGAGAAAAAGTTTCCTTAAGATTTTACACAGTGGTATGTTCTACATTTATTTCCTTGTCATTGTGTTTTTCCTGCTTGTTTTTCCCAATGTTGGCCATTGCTCTTGATATTTTTGTTTTTTGTTTTTTGTTTTTTTGTTTTTGTTGTTTTGTTTTTTTATGTGTTATTTTTCACATAACTGCAAATGTATGCTTATTTTAGTTTTTTTGTAGTTATGCACTTATGCTTTTAAGGGGGGAAAAAAGAAAATTGGTTTTACTTTAATTCTTTTGGAGTCTATGATTTGGCTGAAATTTTTATGCTGTTGAATGGTCTATGTCAGACCTTAAGTCCTTCTTACTAAGAAGGATTAGTGAAGTAAAACAAAAGGTGCATGATTACAGTTGTGACTTCATATGTTTTAGTGGGATATCAGTGTTTAGTGAAATTAAAAGAGAAAAAATATGCAGTGAAAACAGAAAATTTTAGAAAAATAGACATGAAAAATCGAAGAGAACATCAGAGCTTGTCGAGCAAGATGCATCAAAGATTGTTGGATAACTGAGAACTTAGTTATTATGTCTGCAATTTTAAGCAGTGGCTATTTGGCCATGTAGATATCAACAAGGATATTATGATTGTTTTTCTTTCAAATCCTCGATGAAAGGATGGATACCTGTGGTGATGTAGCATAATTCTGCATACTGCGTTTTTTCCCTAACCTGTTTTGTTCTTTCTTTTTTTACATAGCAGTGGGTGAACGGGCAGATTTTTCTGATGTTGATCATATAAGCTCTAGAGCCATCAAAGGGGCACCTATAGACTCTCTTTTTGCAAAATTTTGTCTACATTCGTTTTGGTGGAGGCTGTAGTATACGTGGTAATCACCAACCTATTGCACATCTCCTAGCTCTTGAAGGAGCATGATTTTTTTTACTTACTTTTCAAGTGTGTTCATAGTTCATACAGTACTATATTTTACTGATCAGGGAATTCCATTGTTTCACTGTTTTCATGGGTAGCTATCGCTGTACTTTGGATAGAGTTTGTTCGAGAGGTGCGTTGGTGTTGGGAGGAGTCGGTACCATTGCCAAAAATGCGGGTCAATAATAAAATTGTTCTATCAACTTGTTTGATCAACCAAAAACTGCAGATGGTGATATTCCTTTCCTCCTTTTTGCTGTTTTTTTTTTCCTTCTTTGTTTGTGGAAAAATTCTCTAAAAAGCCACCTAAAGAAACTAACTTTCCTACCACCACGTGTTTTCTAAATTCCCTGAAGAGAAACGATTACTAACTTTTTGACACTAAATGGGAATTTAGAACTAGTGTAGTATTAGGTGAAAGTTTAGCTACTCAAATTGAACCTAATGGGAGTTCTCCCTATTCTTTTTAAGTAAAAGATGTCTATAGGAAAGTAAAATGTTAGTTGGTAGGTAGTAGTACAGAGAAGACAACTGTTTTTCTGTTTTTGTTCATTCTGTTGCTTTGGCAATTAGATGTGACTAATCTGTCCCTGCATCTACGTCTTTTCCAGTGTGAGATATAAAGTTTTGTTCCCTTTAATAAGATATTCCCTGAAAACTTCGTATGATCAAATATTAGCCACATATGGCATTTGTATCAAAAATACAGTTTTTTGATATCTACGTGAAAGTTCAGTACATATTAATTTTTCCAGGGACAGAAGTTAAAATTATCTGATTTGGAATACCATAAGATTTTCCAGTTAGCCCGTACCATATAAAATTCCTGAATTTTTCATTTTCTCTGTCCGTGTGTGCTTTAGTGGCCAGGGTAAGTTTAATTGTGAATGTGAATTGCTGCAGCTTGCTATTTGTATTGACAAAAAGCGTGAAGCTAATAAAAAATTCTATGATGCTAATGATGGTAATGTTCAACTGTCCGGTCTAAATGAGGTAATGCTATCTTTTGTAGTAGTTACCTGGACATTCATGGTAACTGCATGTAATGAGGGAGTATTTTTCCTCTAGTCCCTCGACTAAAATCTTTGTTTTGTCATGTTTGGCACTAACATCCCAAGAAGCTGGCCAAGAAAATGACAATGTTGAGGGGAAAAGAGAAAGTAAACTGAACAAGTAACAAATTTATCTTCCCGTTTTTGTTCTTGGTGAATTACAAGGTTGAAGTAGCTTTGGTAGTAATGTGAATTGAAGTTCTCTAAATGGATTGAAAGTTTTATACTCCCTCCATCCCATAATACATGCAATATTTTTCTTTTTGGGTTGTCCCAATATATATTTACTATCTTTCCTCCTTGGCAAATTTTTAATCTCAAAAAAATAAATCAATCATGATTTGCGACAGTATACACATTATCTCCTCTTATAATAATCTCATTATTCGTAAAAAGTATTCTTTCTTCATTAAAATTCAACATACATAAATTCTCATGTTGAATGAAACAGTTGTTAGTATTATGGGACGATCGGAGTATTTGATTGTTCAGTTAAGTAGCACTGGACACGTCATTGTTCTGATTGGTCCGATGTTTTCATACACTTGACAGATTGTGTGAATTGATTGCTATCGCTATCATACTCGCAGGGCAAGTTGTTATTGGAGTGTTCAAGTAGAATTTATTAAACCGTATGATAATATTGCATCTTCGTAGTTGAATACAACAACAAACGAGACCTTCATCCTATCACAGTAGGTTGGCTTATACATATATATAAGGGTTTGTGGGGTTGATTTAAAATCAATCACGTTACCTGACTTTGTATCATAAAAGAAAATATTCCTGGAAATATTTTAAAACAGTTATTCTCTGAAATAGAATTTTTAAAATCTTTCCTTTTATGTTATAAAATCAATCATGTTTGTTGAGTTTAAATTAGTCACACTTTTTCGACATATATATAGGATGCGTCATTGGTGCTGTGAAAGACAGCGTAGTGGTTGCTGCAAACCGTAGGTTGAGAAATTTATATTGTAACTTACGGTATAAAATTGTCAACCTGCAGTATCTGCAGCAACCACTACGAGATGATATATATATATAGAAAGAATCCCAAATCATTTTGAAATAAACATTGCAAAATTCTCCTCTTCAGACTTCATGTAATGGTTCATATTCCAAACCATTTATAGTGAACAGTGCAGGAGTGTTGCATGCGTGTGGTGATTTAACTCTTTAAACAATTGTCATCTCTTTGAACAAGATGGGAGAAAAGGCTACGAACGCAAATTACGCAATGTATTGCATTCCTGTGAAGAATGCAGCATGAAGATAAACATTTGCTGCATCATTGACTGCTGGATTTCTGTGCTTAATGATTTATCTATTTACTCTGCACTATTTGTAACCATGTTCCTTAATTTACAGCCGAACAAGAGAGGTGGTTATTCGGCATAATGAAGATCGTAACGAGTCTGTATCTGCGAATTCAAACTCGGATGATAAGAGGAGGGGATCGGCGAGCTTTGTGGGATCTCTGATGCTGCTCAACTCATATCAGAGGATGCATGCTCCATTCACTCAGGTTCTTATGACTTTCCGATTCATATACTTGCCCACTGTGTTCCTTTCTCCACAATCCCAATAAAGAATATCTTTCTAAATAAATTGAGTTCCTTTTTCTGGATTCGGTAATAGGACCCCCCTCTCATGACAGAAGACATGCATGAGGAACGACTACGGGCTGTAGAAACATTCAGTGAATCCTCAGTAAGTTTCATCCCTTTTACGCACGAGCATTTGAGCATTGGTAACATCTTTGGTTTTTGTGGTAGAGGTCGAAAAGGTGTAATCCAGAAAAGCTAAGAGCAAAACTATTATTATAGGCTCCAACATAGAGGAAATTTCTTCAATCCTGCTGTGTTTGAAAATAGTGCAAAATTTTAAAATGTGAACCATTAAAACTGTATTTTTATTTTCACTTGTTTTTTGTTGCAGAGCTTTTCTGCTCAGCTGGAGAGGGAAATATTACTATCAGGTGCGGGGCTCTAAAAATTCTACCTTTTTATTTAAGGGACGACATTGCTTCCATGTGATACCGTAATACAATATGTCCTTTGGTCTGCAAAATAGTCATTTCTCGATATTAGCTTCTTCTGCTTTGCTTCAGATATGTCAGCATTTAAAGCAGCAAATCCAGGAGCTGCTTTCGAGGATTTCATTAGGTGGCATTCACCCGGAGACTGGGAAAGCCATGATACCAAACAGAAGCAATTGTATGGAACTCAAGTAACAGATAGCTGGCCTCCTAAAGGGCAACTGTCAAAGAGAATGTCTGATCAGGGTAATTTCTGGCGAACACTTTGGAATGAAGCTCCTGCATTGCCAGCTTATGATCAGAAACCATTGTTGGATCCCAATAGAGGAGGAGAAAAGGTAATGCAGCTGGAAAGGTTTTTCACACTCTTCGTGTAGTCAATTTCCGAGGGGACAAGTTACCTTCTCTATAATAACAACCTATATTTTAAAGTGAGCATTCTGGTCATTCCCCTGCATCGTTGTTTATTTGTCCTTGGCCACCAAGTAGATGTGGTTGCCTCTGCATTCTGCAAGCCGTGTGTGGCGATCCCTTCTGAGGCTCTGTTTTGTTTCAATGAGTAAACATGAGTGATGTGTATCTTTTTTCTCTTCTTCAATGCTTCCCCTTCTACCGTAGCTGTCGTGGAACCTTCTTTGTTTTGTCTGTCAGGATCAATTTTCGGTTGTGAGTAGAGGTAGCTAATCAAGAGCCCGACTTTGGTTCAGTAGGTGGTTCATTATCTCGAAACATTGCGGCCACATCAGTTGCTTGAGCAGATGGTTTGCTGTGCCTTCAGGGCATCAGCTGATACTTTGAACAAGACTGCCCATGGCAACTTGACTGAAATGAGAAACAAGCTGGATCAACTTTATCACACGATGACATCTATGCTGAGACCTCTTCAGGGTATATCCTACTAATTTCCTAACCCCTCTTTCTCACATGATCTGTTGCTCCGTGTTCCTGAGATCTTTCTTGTGCTGCAGTGATACAGCTATCCCAGCACAGTGCATCCAAGATCTCCAACGGCTTTGTGTCATCTTTGAACATGTTCAGGAACTAGTGCATCTTGCTTCTTCTGTTCACCGGAAGTTGCTGCAAGCACCACGACTTTCCAGGGCGATATTCAGTGACTATTATAAATTTTTCCTTCCCAGAATGGGTAATGGCTCCTCTAAAGTGGATCAGGTAAAAATTCCATCTCTCAGACATTTTGTTTCACACTTTGTGTTGGGAATAATTGTGATCATCAGTGGCAAAGTGCCTACAGGGGTTTGGTCATAAACCGCAGACGGTTAGGGTGGAAGAGAGACATGTGGTGGTTGACTTATTTACACCACCGAATTCAAACCGGTCATGGCGAAAGGGTTTAAGCATGGGGAATCTCCTTAATGGCCACGAACCGGTGCTTAGAGAGGTCATCTTTCATATGCGTGAAAGTACAAGCGGGAATCACTATGCAGCGCAAACACCTCAGTGTTGTCCCGAAGATCTCGAGACTTACCGTATGTACATTCGAGGCACTTCAAATGATCTTGAGGTTGCACTTTCTGTAGTTTCCTGCGATTAGAACCTTGTTCCAGTGATGAAAACTCACCAAATAGAGAAAGCAGAGTCTGACGCTTTCAGATAATTAGAACTCATGTGCCTTAGTCTCAAACTGGAGCTGACCGGAATGAATGATAACTTTTGAGTGGAATTTTTTTAAGATATTTTCAAACATATTTGTGGATAGACTTTCCGAAAGAGAAAAAAAAAGTTTTATAAACACAGAAATTAAAGTGAATTTTGGTATTGATATCAGAAATGTGGACACATGACATGACGTATATCATCTGACATTATGTTAGATACATTATTTTGAATCTACAAATTGATTTTTGCAAATAATCAATTAAAATCATTGATATTAAAAAAAATTAACTTGGAATATCATATTTTCAAAAAAAATCTTCGTTTCTTCTATAAAAAACTAACAATTTCTTTGTTTTTTTCTTTTCTTTTTCTCCTTTACAAAATATACATGTCCTTGCTCTTTCCTTCCAGATTTCCACCTTCCACATTTCTACACTCATAACTTCGCATATTGAGATGAAAATTATACATTGCATGCTCAGCAATCCTAACTTCCGAGTTGCCTTATTATTCCAAAAGTCAAAATTGAGGCAAAGTTTGTCGTAATATAGTTATCTTAACTGACAAAGGATCTTAATTTGATCTTTTGTTCCCCTAATTGGCTCGAATTCTCCATAGTCCTATAGTTTTCGGCTTTATGGTTTGAAGGGAACGAAAAACAAGATGAGAAGAGGGGAAATGAAGGAGGAGATAATTTTGTGGGAAGAAAGAAAGGAAAAAAAGGGTATTTTGAAATTTATTATGGATCCTTTAAGTTTCAACGACATAAATGATGACAAACATTATTTTCCAAAATGCCTTATGATTTGAGTGTTATAAATATAATATTTTGGATTGATTTGTTCTATAAATTGGAATACTAATCCTGACGGCGTTTGTTACACGCATAATAAAAATATATAACATTAAACTAACTCTCATTTGAATTTAAAAATAAAATATTATAAAATTATTTATCATTTTGAAAAAAGCTAAATAATCCGACATGAAATATTTTTGATAAATTCCCACTAGGTGTGATTTCCCTTCCCCTTAGTCCCGCACCACTTCGCCTCTCTCCTAGATCAACTCTGTAAAATTTGTAAGTATTTTTGTTTGATTTTTTTGATAACATGTGTATTTACTTAATGATCCTATACAAAACTATGAGGATATATATACACGATGACGTGGACCCACATATATGTGCTGCAGTCGATGCGCACAGGAGTGCTACTCTTCCTCAGGCGTAGGCGTGCAGTGTTTTCACATGCCTGGGCCTGAAAGACATGGTGCTTATTTAACACACCCCCCTCAAGTTAGGTTGTGGAAATCGAAAACGCCCAACTTGTCAGATAGATAAAAAATTAGACCCGGCCCAAAGACTTGTTAAAAATATCTGCTCATTGATCATTGATTCGAATGTGCATGGTCTGAATGTCACCAGGTTGGACCCGTTCGCGAACAACGTGACAATCAATCTTAATGTGTTTAGTGTGCTCGTGGAACACAATCAATCAATCTTAGGGTTGGCAGCAATGTGGATGGCAGATTGATTGTCGCATTAAAGTATCATGGGCTGTGGATGGACAACGCCCATATCAACAAACATTGCCTGTAACCAGAGAAGTTCACAGGTAGCCACGGCCACGACACGGTACTCAGCCTAAGCAAAAAAACGTGTAACAGTGCCCTATTTCTTGGTGTGCTAGGAGATAGGACTATCTTCTAAAAACATGTAATAGCCTGTAACTCATCGGCGGGTAGTTGGGCAGGACGCCTAATCAGAATCGCAGAATGCACTTAGTTGAAGTGTACTGTCAGCACGTAAAAGAATACCTTTGCCAGACGCATACTTGAGGTAGAGGATTCGGAGTGCAGCATCCATGTGCGGCTGGTGAGGTGAGTACACAAACTCACTTAGAGTGTTAACCGCAAAGGTGATCTCAGGCCGGGTAATAGTCAGTTAGATCAAGTGCCCAACCAGACGTCGATATATGCTAGGGTCTTTGAGTGACGGGCCATCAGTGGCATTGAACTTCAGGTTTTGCTCCATAGGAAAATCGACTGACTTATCCCCAAAGTGGTCGGTGTCTTTCAGAATGTCCAGGATATACTTCCGTTGAGATAACAAGATACCCGTACACGAGCGTGCTACTTCGATCCCTAAAATATTTCAACTTACCCAGATCTTTAATCTGAAATTTGGAGCGAATAAAGGTCTAGACCGGCTCAATATGGGTCGGATCACTACCCCTAATGATCATGTCATCGATGTAATAACGAATAAGGAATGATCGCTAACCGACTGATGAAACCTAAAAGACTGGAGAGCATTGAAAAACCTTGCGTACATTGAAAGGCCGTAGAGGGATTCGTTCAGTCGGTAGACCGGCCATGCATTGTTCGGCCCCGTAGCCCGGGGGCAAGTGCATATAGACCTCCTCGTCCAAATCACCCTGCGAAAAAGCATTGTTAACGTCCATCTGGTGCAGGGCCCAACCCTTGATGGCGGCCAAAGCAAGTAGGCAGTGCACGGAGATGAGCTTGGCGACGGACGCAAAAGTCTCCGGGTAATACACCCTCTTGCTAGGTAAAACCCTTGGCTATCAACCGTGCCTTGTATCGTTCAATACTATCGTCGACTTGGTACTTGATTTTGTAGACCCACTTGCAGCCGACGACCCGTTTCTTTAAGGACCTGGATTTCGACATGCATTGCGGCCGACCATTCTGGATGTTGGACGACGGCTGAGAAGTTGGAGGGTTCAACTGCCGTGCTGATGATGCTGAGAAAAGCCCTATGGTTCCTTAAAAATCTGTGATAAGCGAAATAATTTTCTGTAGGATATTTCGTACCTGTCGAAGACGTAGAGAGAAGGTGACTGGGAGATGAACGCATTGAGGAGTATTGAAAATCAGCAAGATATCCAAGGTTTTGTGGGCCGAGTGGAACGCCTCAATTGGACAGGGTATTGGTTTGAGCCGGCGTTGAAATAAACTGAATTTCAACTGGAACGGTTTGTGCTGGCGCGCTTTAGGCTGAAGGCAGCGGAAGCACTGGGTCCAGCGATGGAGCTGGCTGGACAAGTGGAAGTGATGAGACTGAGTTTAGCAGCGAATCGGGCTGGGTCAGCTACGAGCTGATTAAGGTAAAGAAGGAAAATTCTTTGGTGGATTTTAGGGTAATGAAGGAAAATTTTGTGATGGATTTTGGGATATATAAGGAAATTTTTTTGGTGCATTTTGGATTTCATTTTTGTAAGGAAAAGTAGATTCATGAAATATGACACCACGACTTACAATAAAAACATTTTTTTCCAAATCAAAAATTCTGTAGCCTTTCTTACCTGGTGGATAACCTACAAATACATATTTTTTTGTCTTGGGTCCAAACTTATCTTAATTGAAAATATGCACATAGCAAAGACAATCAAAGATTCGAAGGTGTGTGTATGATGGTTTTTTATGAAATAACATTCCAGAGGTGATTTATTATTGAGAATTTTGATAGGCAAACGATTAATAAGATGGACAGCAGTGAGGATGCACTCCCCCAAAATATCTTTGGCAGACCCGATTGAAAACGAATTGAACGAACTGCCTATAATAAATGTATGTGTTTCCGTTCAGCTACCCCATTTTGTTGTGGAGTATTGACACAAGTAGTTTTATGAAGAATTCCATTTGCACTAAAAAAGGATTGCATTACAATGGATAACAGTTCGGATGCATTATTAGATCTGATTTTTTTTTATTTTGAAGGAAAATTGTGTTTTTGCCATGGCATAAAAGGTTTCAAGTAGAATTGTGTTTCAACTTTGTTTTTCATTACATAGACCGAGATGTATCTAGTATGATCATCCACAATGGTTAAGAAATATATTGTCCCGTTATGAGAAGGGATAGAATATCCTCCCCAAATATCAAATTGAATTAAATCAACAGAAGCAATGCTTTCTTTTGTACTAATTGGAAAAGGTTTCCTAACAAGTTTGGCTAAAGGACAAAATGAACAACAGAATTCGTTATTTTCAAAAAGAATATCAATACATTTGGAAAGATTTATCAGGCGATGCTCAGGTGGATGTCCTAAACGCTAATGCCATAAATCTAAAAGTAATTTTTTGTGGTGGCTAGAGTAGCAGGTTGATTTTCTGCGCTCGCTGAAGTAGTACAGTCCATTTTTTTCCTCACTCATCCCATCCGAATTAATTTTGGAAAGAAAATTACAATGTAATTTTTTTCTTTGGTCAGTTTACTCATAGATATCAGATTATATGTAAAAGAAGAAACACATAAGACTTTACTTAATTCTAGATCTGATCCCAAATTAATTCAACCCATATGTAAAGTAGGTGTAACCGACCCGTTTGTGTTTGGGTCGTCGGAGTTGGTTGATCATAAGTATATGGAGCCTAAGTCGATACATAAATGAGGATATATTGGGGAATTTGGTGAAAGAGTATATGTAATAGTTTTTTTTAATGTACTATTTATATATTTTGTTTTATAAACCTAAACACTGTAGAAGGAGAGAGAAAAATAATAATGAAATTGATATGATATAAAATAAAGATAATATATATTTTTAGATATCCAAAACTTGTCTATTATTACCTCATTAGCGGTGTCATTATCCTAAGCACAAAGATAATAAAAAAACTTTAATGCTTTTCTTAAAAAAACTTGCATATTATGAAAACATTGTAATTTATGTGGAGTGGTCCTATTTATTAATGTATCATAATTTATCTGGGATGAAGAAAATAATCCACATAAATTCAATATTCGTATAAATTTCGTATCGAATCAACATATTATATTTAATTTGAACCCAAGAGAGCACTAAATATGACTCATTGTAATTTTATCCATTTTATAATTTTCATGGGGTTTGAGAGATACGTGTCAAGTTATAAAAACTTATTCTTATGACTTTTTAAATTTAAAAGCTTTTTTGTTATACATCTAATTTTACTATCACAAATTATTTAGGTAATTTAAGGACCAAGTTCAGATTTGACATATTGATATATATTCCCTCTATTTCATATTATATATAATATTTTTAATCATTATATTATTCAATACGTATTTTAAGGAGTTCTCTTTGTGGTCTTAATGATGTAAAAAAATTATGTCATTGACATCAGATTAAAATACATAAATTATCATTATTATTTCATGATAAATTTTTAAAAAATAACGTTTGATCGTCTCGTAACGTGAGTCAAGCTTTGTCTAGATACTTTTGATATGCAAAGTGTTGCGTTTGATTTGGAACAGATAGGGTTTAAATTATCGGTTTTTTTAGTTATACAATCCGTTATCATGTTTTCATGCGAAACGTATTTCTATTGCATCACACACAGAACCTTCAAAATTTCACAACCAGTGGCTTGAAGGAGTTCATGATCCAATAGGAGAAACCCCATTTTAAATAGGTCTGTTGAATTTGTTCTCAATTTCATATAATGGAATCGAATTTCAATTAACGCTTCAGAGATCAAAACTTTGATTGAAATTTGAAACAGGGGTTAAAAAATCATAGATTTTGTTGGGTAGAAATTAGAATTTTTGTTCTCGATCATTTAGCAATCATTCAAATCTGATTATCAGTTTTCAAAATGGAATCAAACCTCGGATTAGGGTCCCAAGATCAGAACTTTGATTTGAACTGTGGAGCAAAAATCTGAGATTTGGCTGGGCAGAAATCAGATAATGTGTTTTCTCATTTCTGATTCAAAGTCATCTTGTGGGTTTCTAGGATTTCACCCCAATTCAGATTTGAGCATCTTGTATTGTTGCTGTTGAAAGGGTAAAAGAAGATGAGGCTGTTGAAAGTGGCCACATGCAATTTGAACCAATGGGCAATGGATTTTTTGATACCAATTTGAAGAACATCAAGGAGTCCATTCTCAGGGCTGAGCAAGCTGGTACTGTTATTCGTCTCGGTCTGGAGCTTGAAATCACGGGTTATGGCTGTGAAGATCACTTCTTGAAGCTTGATACTGTCTCTCATGCGTATGCTTCCCCCCTCCTTGAGCATGCTCTTTTGTGAGTTTTGTTTGTTTTTGTGATAGTTGGTATATGATTTGAGGGGAAAAAAATAGGTGAGAGATTGCTGTTTCAATTGAAATGTAATGTTTTATGTCATTGATGATACCTTGCTGGCATGTTTCAATTTCGTGGAGAATATGAAAACCAGTTTCTAGTTGTTGCCCGTAGGGAAAGACTGAATTTTGGGATTGAATGCTTGATGAGATATAGGTACCTTCTGCAGGATAAAAATTATGGCATTTGCAGATTGCTGATTATGATAATAGAGTTATTTGAGCTTTCGGGCAATGTATCTCTAGCAAGATTATTGCTTCTTCTTTTCTTTTTTTTCTTTTTTTTTTTAATAACCAAGATTATTACTTATTAATCACACTTTCACCCTTGGGTTCAGTATGCACACAAATAGGGTGTATTTTGTTGGAGGTAACGTGGCTCAGTGCGGATCTGAAATACTGGAATTTCCAAAACATATAATGCCAATATGACCTGAATGAAGGCATGATTCCAATCTTTAATTCGTGCATTTGCAGATGGGAATGCTTGAAAGACATTCTTCTTGGAGACTGGACAAGCTGCATTCTCTGCTGCTTTGGTATGCCTGCCATTAAAGGATCTGAGCCCTACAACTGCCATTTTAGACATAGGCCGCAAATCACACGTAGGAAAAAGTGAGACATTGTAGAAGTTGTAAGGGGGGAAAGGTGGTTAGGAACGATATGGCCATAAGTCCAAACATAAGATGATGAAAAAGGTTCCAAATGACCAACCAAACCACCCCCAATCCCA
>LIEC01012498.1:126419-247144 GCA_001925005.1 Drosera capensis | reverse complement strand
CATCTTAGTAAAGTGTTGATGAGATATTTGAACTTTGTGATGCTGCCTTCCAGTTGAATCACCTTCAGCTTGACCTATAATAAAAAATAATACTCCATCTTAGTAAAGTGTTGATGAGATATTTGAACTTTGTGATGCTGCCTTCCAGTTGAATCACCTTCAGCTTGACCTATAATAAAAAATAATACTCCATCTTAGTAAAGTGTTGATGAGATATTTGAACTTTGTGATGCTGCCTTCCAGTTGAATCACCTTCAGCTTGACTTGGAGATAATGGACAACTGTAGATAGCCGTAGTAGTAATAGTAATAGGCAGTAATTATAGTCACTATAAGTGCTCCTTGACAAGTAGGAGTAGGTTGTCCTAACACAACACATGATATCATGATCTAACGATAAATATAATGCAAGATAAAGGAAAATGACGTTGTTTTATCCATATTATTTTGCTCGTTTGGTGGGAACATGTGAAAGGTTATGATTGTTGGTTGGTTTCTAATCGAAGTTGGTGACAGTAACATTTCAACAAAATGCTAATGTTCATTCTATTCCCATTTTTTAGGGGTAGTGTTTGGTGCCAATAGGTCGCTGTTAGAGATTTACTTATTGCTTATTTATTCCCTACCGTGCCAATAGGTCGCTGTTAGAGATTTACTTATTGCTTATTTATTCCCTACCACAGACACTGTAGCATTGGCATCTGTACTGCTACCTGTTGTGGTTTTTGTGGGCCCCTCTTTTCTATATTGTGTTCTCATAATTTTTCTGCAAAATAATTTTTCTTGTGAGATAAAAGTATGGTCATATCATTCTCGTTGAAGTCCAACCACTCCTTCGGGTCTGAACAATTGGTCAGCTATTTTTAGCAGGTTTATCTGATTTGGATGTATATCAGAAAATAGGCTCTTTGTTGTCTATAATAGAGATAAGATTACGTAGATCTCGTCCTTCCCAGATCCTTTTCATGACGGGAGCATCTGGGTCGGTGTTGTTGAGTTTTTCCATCTACCTAGGAGTTTACTTTTGGATGCAAAGCTTGCCATGAGTTATGGTGCTTTTATTGTTTACCATAACAACTACCTGAGCATTCTGCGTCTACGTAAATTGCAGGCTGAAGGTTACAAGGCCAGGACCAAAAGTTTGAAGGAGGTACTCAAAATCAGCCCCAAAATGGAGGCGAACCTTATCGGATTTGATGAGAAACCAGTATCAACAGTTCCTGCAGTTACCAGCAAATTACAGAGCTTGAGCTTGGAAGATCCTTCCAGCAGCTGTTCTGTTCCATATACTAATAGCTTATTTGTGACTCGTGATAGACTGGTCACGACTCCCATGCAAAGCCCGCTACAGAGATTGTACCAGTACTCGACAGAATGGAAAAGATTTGGATGTGAACTGTGGAAATTTTTCTTGCTCAAAATTGTGGAATTTCAGGTTGCTCGCCCAAAGTGACCCCCAAATCGAAGTTGCTTGAGATCTGTGCTTTCAACTGTTGGAATCCTCCGGTGAGTGTTGCAAGGAAGAAGGCCCCAGCCACTTGAGACGGTGAGCCCAATTTTACATATGATCTGATGTTGTATTTTTCCAGTCTAGTCAATTGAGGATTATTGTTTGAGCAATAAACCGATCATTTATACCAAGAAAAGCATTGAGGTAACCATGAGATCCCTCGACGATTATCCTTCAGATGAACTCTATAACCCGCTATCCCGGTCAATCTGAGTTAAAATCATCGAAAGAACGTACCTAGCCATGGGGCAATTATGTTCACCAGAATTCTCAGCCAACCTCCAAGGTTGGAGCTGGACGCTTGAGTGATTTGAAGTACTTCTGAAGTCGATCAAGTGTTGATTAGTCTCAACTAGACTCTTGACGTGCCATCTTTATCATTTTCCCCTCTCTTTTGCTCCGACTTGATGTTAGCCTCTTGTTTTCGTCAATCTGTCGTCATTGTCATTCAACAAACCAGAACTGCACAAACCATTTGTGATTTGGTGTTTCAACTGCTTCCAACGGTTTCGCAGGTTCACATGCAAGGTTGTCATGCGAATCGAATAAGATCCCTACACTATTCTGGAGTGCTTCAGCAAACCTCACTCAAAAAAGAAGGCGGCGGCAGATAACGCTGCAGAAGCTGAACTTTGGCTGCTAAAAAAGGAAAGATACATATGATAACTTATCAGAGGACTTTTTGAAGGTAGGATGACTTCAGATTCTTGTAGAAGCTTGTGCGGTACATATTGTGATGTAGCATATAGTATATCGATGTTGTTGCAGCTCGGGCGTAGTAGTCATTGTCCAATGAATTTTTGTCGTGTAGCGCCTGGTGCTGGTTCAGGTGCGTTCTCAATATAGCTGAATCGCGTAAGTTGGTTGCGTAAATCATAATCTAAGTGGATTGGAAGACAATGTGGTCGTGGGTTCCAATGTGATGTACTTGGAAATAAACGTAGTTCAGAAAATTGCCGAGTTTGGAAATCTTTTGTACTTCGTCGAGTGAATCGACGAACTTGGTGATTCTGCTACTGATCTCGGTCCTTTGTTCGGTATATGCGTTATGGTTGAATATCTTGGCCATTAGGAGTAGTATATTTTTGCGTTGGTGGACAACTTCGATTTTTATTTTTTTTTGAAATAAGTATATATTTAAATCTACAGAAAAGTATTCTGAGATACAACTTATACCGAATATTTTCATAAACATCAACACACAATAAAAATCCTTCGATATATTTGCTGATAATTAAAATGAGTTGGTGATACTCTCCAAAAATAAGTTTGTAAAATGATATATTTGGGAAATTGTCATTAAACTTAATAACAAAATATATATAATATTTATTTAAAAAACCTTACATATAATTACTTAACCCTTATTTCAAAAATATTAAATATTAAAACAAATCTATTGATTTGTTAAAATTAGATTTTGGACTTGTTGTTTATAGGGATGTAATTCTGTAAAGGTTGCACAATGTGGTTTATGAAAAAAAAAAACCCCAATAGTTAGCCAAATAATCAATATCTAGCCCGTTTCAATGACTTTGATGCATTTGGAATACAATATTTGTATTAGACCATGGTGGCGGCATGTGCCTTGATCTTATTGCATCTGTTGCATTTATATAAGACATGCAACCTATAAGACACATACATGTTTTCCATCGTTAGTAGAGATATGTAAATTTTAATTAATAAATAGATAGTTTGAATATAAATTAAAATCACATGTACAATTATAACAATTTTGGGAGCATAAATATGAAAATAATTATAATATATCTCAATTTATTAATCATTTTATTATATAATAGAATCTATTCTGAATGATTTAAAGAAAGTTGCCCTACTATAAAATGTAGAGGACTGCAAATTTTATTTCAGTTGGTCAAAATGTTCTAGAGGAGTTGTGGACCTTGTGGTACTAAAAAAAAGGTTACTGATTACTTATCATATTAATAAAAGTCTAATGTTAAATATTTTATTAACATTACACAATAATTTCTCGAAATACCATTTGAGCTTGTAATTTCCAAGTTAAAGTTTTATCTAAGTTGAAATTTCTTATATTATGGGATGAGAAGAGTGTTATTCCTTTTGCTCAATATATATATATATATAATAGTTTGAATTTTTATACTATTCAAAGCATATTGTTGAGAGCTTTGCTCGTGTCTCAACGATGCGATAAATTACGATCTTATCATTAGATTAAAATATATAATTTAAATCAACATTAATATTTTACGAAAATTTTATAAAAACTAATATTTGATCATAACTTATGACATAAATCAAAATACATATCAAGATATAATTATAATGCTCCATCCATATTGGGACGGAGGAGCCCACTTAATACTAGTGAATGTGCTCATCACATCCAGCCCTATTAGGTGGCCCATTGGGCCTGATCGCAGCCCACTAGCACCCACTTTCCCGCCATTTCTTCCCGCCAAAACCCACCCACCCACACTCCCCTCTACCTTCAATTCACCGCATTCAACACAATCAAACACACAACACAAAAATCACACCCGCACAAAATCACAATCAGAATCACACAATCTTCGATCCCTCACCATGTCGGGATGGGACGAAGGCGCGGTGTACTACAGCGACCAGGCGCAATTCCCAAGAGACGGCAACTCCGATCCCTCCACCACTACCACTCCTAGTCGTCACTCGGTCCTCGTCAAGTTCAAGGAGTTCATTCGCGGGTTCGAGACCGAGAAGGGCGTGTATCCGTATAGAGAAAGTTTGGTGCATAATCCGAGAAAACTTGTGGTCAATTTGGAGGATCTTGATGGGTTCGATCCGGAGTTGCCCGCAAAGCTTAGGGCATCGCCGGCGGATTACTTGCCTCTGGTATGGATGATTGACCGTTTGTGGAACCCTGAATGAGTATATCGTTTGAGTGATGATTTGGGGGTTTGAGAGATTTTGAGGGCCGAGATTATTTGACCTGATTTTGAAACCCTAAGTTTGAGTAATCTATGGGAGACAGTTTCTCTGTCGTTCATGAAAAGGCAAGACTGTATGTGTCATGCCCTTCACCCAACCTTGTACATGACTGGATTATTGGGGCTGTTTTTGTTGTTGTTGTTGTTGAGTGTGATTCGGGGGTTTAGGTTTTTTAGGACCAGTTGATCTGATTTTGAAACCCTAATTAACTCTAAGTTTGATTTATGTTTTTGGGAAACAGTCTTTCGGTTGTCCGCAATAGGGTAAGAATGAGTAAATATCGTCTTCCTCGAACTCTTTACATTACGGGATTTCCTGGGTTGTTGTTTTTGTTGTTTGAGTGATGATTTGGGTGTGGGATTTCGAATTGTTGATTGGTGCAGTTTGAGACGGCGACAGGGGAGGTGTTGTCAGGGTTGAAGCCGAAGGTGGCAACAGAGAGTGGGGAAATGGAGGAGCCGCTGACCGGGGACGTGCAGATTTTGTTGACATCGAAGGAGGATCCAATCTCCATGAGGTCGCTTGGGGTTAGTCTGCTGTCATTTTGATAAGGATCAAGATTGTCCTATGGTTTTGGTTTCGGTTTCGGTTTCAGTGACTTTTGTGTTTACTAGGATTATGGATCCTATAAGAATTGGATTGCTATGAACCTGGTCCAAATTGGAATAGGTTGAATTAGTCTTTTTAATATTGAGCATCATAATCTAGTTCTTTGTTTTAGTGCTGTGTCAAGTAATAGAAGCTATTTATAAAATAAGGCTAAATATCATAATGCACCACGTGCAAATAGTCAAGTGTGAATAATGCATCGATCCATCTCATACCAAGTGCTAAATATAAGGGGATGTAGGATTCAAACTTGTGAGCTCTAGTTAACGGCCTGCCTTTTTACTGTGGCAAGGAACTATCAATAATAAAAGCACAACATGGTGATCCCCAGCAATATCATTTTATTATTCTAACCCTGTTCTATGTAGTATCTCAATTGTCATTGACAAGTATGCTTCTTCGTTTTGTTTTTTGGGGTTTAATGAGCAGGCTCAATATATTTCAAAGCTTGTGAAGATAACTGGGATTAGTATAGCGGCTTCCAGGACAAAAGCAAAGGCCACTTATGTGACTCTGCTGTGTAAGAACTGTAGAAATGTGAAGACGGTTCCATGCCGTCCAGGCCTAGGTGGAGCAATAGTTCCTCGCTCATGTGATCATATCCCTCAGGTTTGTGTTAAACGTGCGATGTGTAATTGATTCTTGCTTTTCGATCTTGTGTTTTCTTTACTCATTTCCTCCATGTTGTAAATATCTATGAATCTATAGCCCGGCGAAGAGCCTTGCCCTCTTGATCCATGGATTATGGTGCCTGATAAAAGCAAGTATGTCGACCAGCAAACCCTGAAGCTGCAAGAGAATCCAGAGGTGAACATCTTGGCTCATTGGAAAATGTTTCTGCTTATGGGATATCATAGTCAACTGGTGAAAATAAGTGACATGATTCTTAAAGTTTTCTCTTTAAAATGGAAGGATGTTCCGACCGGTGAGCTTCCAAGGAATATACTTGTATCAGTGGATAGGCATCTTGTTCAAACAATTGTGCCAGGGACAAGGCTCACCGTCATGGGGATTTACAGTATCTTTCAGGCTGCTAATTCTTCTACGTCGTAAGAATGAAGACATTTCTGAAGTTTCATGCTCTTCTCTAACCATCATCTGATTTGCTTCTCATGCTTTCCTTTTCTGTCAATTCCAGACATAAGGGAGCAGTTGCCATCAGGCAACCTTATATCAGGGTTGTCGGAATAGAGGAAGTGAACGAGGCTAACTCTAGAGGTCAAGCTGCCTTCACAACTGAGGAGGTACATATTGTTGCATGGAATCATTTAAAGGCCACATTCTACTGAGCTTTCTCGAGAGGGCTGACCTAAGTATCAGCATGCCCTATTTGTTGTACTTGCTGAAAAAAAAATGCCTGATCTCTATTTTCAAGTATTTGTCATGTTGTATAACTGTAAGAGTTTGATCCCCGGCTCATGCTCATGAAAAGACTAAAATGATTTGCTAGCTAGACTTGAAACAGCGAAGTCATGGTGGGGTGGTGTCTTTGATCATGAAGGGGATAAACACTCAAGGTTCTGAATTCTGATGTCATAAAGTTGTCCAGAAATTATACGTCTATATTGTCTGTTGCCTTAAATTTCTATGCCTGCTTTCACTGATTTTTTTGATCTACTTACCAAGTCTCCTACATACGCATCTCTTTCCATCATATACAGATAGAAGAATTCAAGAAATTTGCAGCTCAGCCTGACGCATACCAAACCATATGCTCTAAGATTGCTCCATCTATTTTTGGTCATGATGATCTGAAAAAAGCCGTGGCTTGTTTGTTGTTCGGAGGATCAAGAAAGGTATAGAGATATATTCTATAGAGATATATCAACATGATCAGGTTGCATTATATTCTCATCTGTTTTACTAAGATTTTCCCCCACTCAGACTTTGCCAGATGGTGTGAGATTAAGAGGTGATATCAATGTGTTGCTCTTGGGAGACCCTTCCACTGCTAAATCACAAGTACTTATTCCTCTGATTTAATTTCCCCTTCCAGTGGTTGTTACTTGAACTGATGAAGTTCATGCATACTACTCCAGTCTCTCTAGGATACTTTCTTGCAAGATTGTTGAAACCCTGCTATACAAAATGAGAACTTTAATTTTGCGGTGGACTAATGATGCTAACTCTTTCACTTGTATGAAGTTTCTCAAGTTTGTCGAGAAGACGGCACCTGTTGCCGTTTATACTTCTGGAAAAGGTTCATCAGCTGCTGGTCTTACAGCTTCTGTTATTCAAGATAGCAGTTCAGTAAGTGCTTAGCTTCTCATGGAATAAAATTTTATTGTTTTACTGTCCTTTTTCTCACTATCCAAAATGATTTTGCTTCTTTTCCAAGAGCTAATGTATGAAATATGCATAAATTCAGCGTGAGTTTTATCTGGAAGGTGGCGCAATGGTTTTAGCTGATGGAGGTGTTGTATGCATTGATGAATTTGACAAAATGAGACCAGAAGACAGGTTAGCTTGATAACAAAAAAACTATCTAACTAGATGTATTGTCACACTTGATTCACAGAGCCTTACCCGCAATACTTCCTTACCTGTACTCTTGATTCACGGGATGCTAAAGGAACTTAATTGTGGTTCAGAGTTGCCATTCATGAAGCCATGGAGCAGCAGACAATCTCCATTGCAAAAGCAGGAATAACAACAGTACTCAATTCTAGGACCTCTGTGCTTGCAGCCGCCAATCCTCCATCAGGGCGATATGATGACCTTAAGGTCTGTACTTGCTACAAAAAGGTCTATGGTGATGGTTTTTTGCCGTATTTGATCACACAATCTTGCTATCTTGCAGACAGCCCAAGACAACATTGATCTCCAGACAACTATCCTTTCTAGATTTGACTTAATATTCATCGTGAAAGATGTTCGAAGATATGATCAAGACAAGGTAATGGACTTATCCTTTGAAGTTGCATGTACTATTCTTGATCAATAGGATAAATTATTTGCAGGACAAATTTGTTCTGTTTGTTAGATGCTCATTTTAAGAGTCTTAATCACACCTTCAAGTTTTGGCATACTTGCTCTTATTATGACATGTCAGACTGCCTATGAGTCTCTTTAACTCCACCATTCCTACACGATCTACTATTCTAATCCTATTCTTTTCAACTCTAGCAAATTGCTAGCCATGTGATAAGGGTTCATGCATCAGCCAGTGCTACCTCCGGGGAGAATAAGTCATCGAAGGAAGAAAACTGGCTGAAGAGGTATACTTCATTAGTACTTTTGGAGAATTTTGTTGCTATACCTTCACTAACAGTTGGCATGAATGCCAATTAGTCTTCTGATACATCCGAGTTGCTTTTGCTATATGCAGGTACTTGCATTATTGCAGAAACGAATGCCATCCACGGCTCTCTGAAGCAGCTTCAAAGAAACTCCAAACAGAGTATGTGAACATTAGACAGGTATGCATCCTTACATTTTTCTTTTTTAGAATTTCAAAATAAGCAAGTGGTATCTGTTATGAATAAATTTCTTTCTAGAACTTGGAGAAATGCTCCAAATACATGTAAAAAGTTAAATGTGGACCACATCCAATATAGAGAAGAGTCATCAACCTTATAGCTGAATGGGTCATCAACCTTGTAGCTGAATTTGATGTTTGCAGAATATGAGGCAGCAGGCAAATGAAACTGGTGCACCAGCAGCTATACCAATCACTGTCAGACAGCTTGAAGCCGTGATTCGGCTTAGTGAGGCTCTTGCCAAGATGAGACTGTAAGTTTCTCATATGATTCCTCGATCACTCTTTATGTTGGAAACTTGGAGTGCTAGAGGTTTAAGCCGTGATTGAACTGTTTTTTCAAATGCCTTTTTCTAGCAGTCCTAGATTTGAGACTTCTCCATATTTTGATGAAAGAATGGAATTAGATTTAAATTTTTATGGGTTTTATAATTCTCTGCTTTTCTGATATAGTTTGTTTGAAAATTCAAATATTGTGTAATATTCCCAAGGAAAAGTTTAAACGGTTTGATAATATTACCTATATCAATAAAATGTATTTTTTTTATAGTCATCACATTATAACTTCACAGTTAAACGTGCTTGATGCTTGATGTGGAGTAATGTTAGGGTTGATGACCTTTTAGGTAGTTTCCCATGTGTATACTAGTGAGGTCAAAATATACTGAAAGGACTAATGCTGATATGCGGTACAATTTTGAGCTCGAAAAGCAGTTCGTAGTAGCGATCCGATAACGAGGATTGGCGAGGGCGTTACATAATGACATCACAACAACCCTCATTGATTTTTCATAATGTACTCGGGTGCACATCCTAATGATATCGTATTGTAAATATGCTTTCTGTTTATTTCCTGAGTTCAGCCTGGAATTAATGTAAGACTATGCAAGGCTGTTCTGCTTTAATATTAGTATGTGCATCTGGTGCCTTGCGGTAGCTGATGGCCTATGATATCAGGTCGCACGTCGCGACGGATGAGCATGTGAAGGAGGCAATTAGGCTTTTCACTGTCTCTACTATGGATGCTGCACGGTCTGGAGTAAAACAGCAAATACATCTTACACCTGAGATGGCCAACGAGATACAGGTAGCTTTCATCACTCTGTTGAAAGCATTACACTGAACTAGTAGCACTAACGAAATTTTGTATCTGGTGCTCAAATTCGTCATTCCTTTCTCTTCGAACAGCAAGCGGAAACCCATATAAAGAGAAGAGTCGGTATAGGCAGCTACATATCAGAGAGGCGGCTCATCGACGAACTCACAAGAATGGGAATGAATGAATCCATTGTAAGGATATATGTCTGGCTCATTTGATTTAATCTCTATTTGGCCCCATGGACTCAACCTGTTTGCTGATTTTCTATTACTGTGCCTGCCCTTTAAAATGTTGGAATTTTGCCACTATGCTGGTAGCTCAAATGTTTCGAACATTAAGTCGCGGATAAGATTTTAACATTATTTGTTGAAGGTTATGAAGAACATCTTTTTAGAGTTGTCTATTTATCCTGGGATTTACTGAGGTGCATAATATTGGAACCCATAAGTTCCTTGAGTTGTCTTAGTCTATTGTGCAAGTAAATACTCAATCCGCATCTGAATTACGATGGTTAGGTTTCAAAGTCGTAAAGACTAGCTGGAATTATGTTGGTTTTGTCAGAACCAACATTTTTTTAAAAAAATCTCAGTCTTTCATGATTCCTTGTTTATGAGTTTGTTTTTGTGAAAAAAATTGTCATTTGTATTTGCAGGTGAGAAGAGCATTGTTAATCATGCATCAGAGAGAGGAAGTCGAATACAAACGTGAAAGGCGTGTCATAATTCGCAAGGCTTGAAATTGCTTATTGAAATATGAAAAATGTACTACTACAAAGGAGCCCTTGCTTCACCTGGCAGTGTACGTGTATTGGAAATTAAATCATATTCTGCAGCCGAACCGGTAATGTAAACATGGATGCTGAATTAAGCAAACCGGTAATGTAAACATGGATGTTGAATTAAGCAAACCGGTGATTTAAACATGGATGTTGTTTTCGTCACACGCATAATAGGTATCCATGCCTTGTTCCTCTTTCGATCGTCCCATCATGTTTGAAAGCTGCAAATGAAAGTGAAGATTATAATTAGTATGGTAAAGTCTGATGATTTTGATTAATGTGAGTATGATTTTGACGTATTTTGTTGAATGTGCTTCAGATTTATAATATCTTATTGCAGAAGACATAATAACTAACCTGTTTTGGAGAGTGGAGTTGCTATCAGCTCCAATATGTCAAGCACTGTACCCAATCAACCCCATTTGCTTCACGAACGCAACCTTAGCAACGATCGCCTGTGGATCATCATACGTGATCCACTCAGTCCCGCTATAAGAATACGTCTTGCCCACAGTCAGATCATATGCTGCGATAGCACCAGTTTTAACAATGAATGCCTCGATATCAGCATACGTTACAGAGCCATTTGTCGTGATTGCTGGCCCGATTGCCTGGGCCCATGGATGCTTCCATTGATCAGCTCCAACGCGTGCCCATAGTAGGACAATCCGAGCGCAATCTTACTTGCTGGAATCCCAATGAGAATCAGCAATGTCACAGAACCACTTCCGCTCGCCACCCGAATGGTTCATACAATGCGGCATAGGGTCGTGTTAACGTTGGAAACGTTTTCGGAGTGTTGAGATCGTATGTCTAGATGTATATCCAATCAACGTCGTCAACTATTAAATTTACGGGATAATTCACCGTGCTATTGCACTTGTAACGATCAAGAGCTGTTGATTTTACCCGTTATTAATAAATTATCATTATTGATCTAAACGGGTTAGATAAAACATTACAAATATAACATCAAGAAGCGAAATATAAATAACATAAATAAAAATGAAAAATATTTTACGTGAAAACCCTTAGAGCGAGAGGACGAGCAAGGGCGATGGAGGACAAGATGAAGTTATTCCGAGTTACATTGGAGCTAATCAAGGTAGAAAAGGTGGCAGAGCTCGTGGCATGACCACCGATGGAGAGGATCGTTTTGATGTTGGGACTTTTCCTACGAAGAGTTGAGGTGAATTGTCTAGCGTTGGGTATGTTGGCTTTGATCGATGGTGTCACAAGGCAAGGTTGGTGGGAAAACTTCCCTTTTTCTGTATTTCGTTTATTGCTGAGGAGGTACATAATACATTGGAATTCCTAATCTATTTATAATGAAATACTAGGCTTTGCAAACACACGTTTTTGTACAAAAACCGTGAAAAGCTAATAGTGGCCGGTGGATGAACAGTGGTCGGTTGGTCGGTTACTGTACACACGTTTTCCATATCAAGATTAGATCCAACAGGGTAGATCTTGCGAGCGGATGTAAGGTGTATAAGTTGTGGAGTCGACGAGGGCGGAAGCATAGTAAACATGGGTGAATATGGTGGGGTTTATGCTCGTTAGAGGGTATCTGCTCGTCGATGACCAATAGGCAGCTTTGATGGTGGTTTGACCAGCCACGGAAGGTGGCCGGAGGAGGACGAGGAAGGTGGAAAGAAGGAGCAAGACAATGGTGCTTGTGAATACCAGCTAATCAAGGTAGAAAAGGTGGCAGAGCTGATATGTTGTCTTTGATACTGTTTACTATGTGTTGCTAACTCTTGTCAAGTATTTATAAGTACCAATAAAGTTTGTTAGATGAGTAAAACTCAAATCTCAATCTACAAGGGGTGGTGGTCACCAAATCATGTTCCCAAAGATTTACTTTTAAGTACTAGTAATTCTTAGTCAATAGTATGATTCTAAGAGCAAGTCTAATGAAATATGACATAATGCAATACGAATAATGGTTTTTTTTTTTGGGGATAAATTTAGCAATATTGCTAACCCAATGAGAACCATGCTATAATAGTATAATTTAGTGAGAATTATCAACTAGTGTTATTTTTATATCTTATTTATCATTTGATCACATCATTTTTCATCAAACCTTAATGTATGAATTTTCGTTGACATTAAGATAAAAATAAAAGTTATACATTATTTTTCCTCTTTATCCTTTCCTACTGATATTAATATATCAAACCTTAATATCCTTACCCCCACCAACTCTCCTTTCTCTATCGCCACCGTGGTCGTCGTCGTTGTCTCCACACCACCCACTCTCCTCACTTCCTCTCCTTCTCTCACCGTCGTCGTCGTCGTCAAGAGCGGATCGGGGGAGGTTGCCACAACAAGATCCCATGTCAACGACACCACTCATATATTAAACGAAAAGAAGTCGAAATTGACGTTGTGGGATTAAGATTTTGATCTCACTCCAAAAAATTGGCATAATGAGAGATAGATTTTATCCGTCGTAAAAAACACAATTTTCTATCGTAAAGCCAATTAGTGACGGATTCGCAAAAACTCTCGTCGCTTCTTTTAGAGACGGATCTATCTCTAAGTGAACAACTTTGTGATGAATTGAGTTTCAATTTAGGTTTGAGAAACTTTGAGTTTGAATCCGTTGCCTATATATGTATGTCATGACATATGTATATTTAGTGAAAAATAAATGATTAAACACTTTAATCTCAACTTTTGATTTGTATTGTTTTAATTTTAATCATTTATTTTTTTACTAGATACACCTATGCCATGACACGCTTCTTTTTCCCAATTTTTTTACATAGTATCAAAAAATAAATAAAAAATATAGAATTAATGACGGAATCTGTCTCTAACGTAAACATTAGCGATGGGTGCGTCACTAAAATCAAACCCCTAAAACCCTAAAAATAACCATAAGCACTAACCTTTTAAATGAGTTTAAGCTATTCCAATTATGTTTAAATTCTTCAGTATACTACATTAATCTGTAATTATACTTTTTCCTTATATTTTATGAATTTATAAATATTTTTACCTTTATAAGATACTTTGTAATACTTTTTAATCTAATTTTATTAAAATATAACTTTAAAATATGAAGCAAAAAAAATCTTGAAAAAATGACTCTTTTTTATGTATGGAACGTAAATATAATATTATATGGTGAAAAAGCTTACATATGATAACAAAAAAAAGACATTTAAAAGGATAAGAAAAAGTAATCAGCATCGGAATCCGTCTCTAAAGTATAATTAAAAATTTTTAATTTGAAATGTGATCGAGCTTTTGGATCTGATTGATCCATGGGACATTGCTATGGTCGATCGTGTGGTTCCAAATGCACCTGAATGGTAGGACTTTAAGTGGATAAAAACATGAATTCCGGGATCGAATTGGGTAGCAGAGGTTTATCAAGACTTACTGCAGTGATCATCACATCCGATAGCCAGAGTTGGGTGGCAACTGACAAAGACGGGCAAGTGCCGCTACACCCATTGACACCACAACTCTCTGCATTAATCTGCATAGAACTGGCCATTCATTCTTCTTCTTTTTTATTGTTATTATTAATAGAAGTGGAGTCCTAGAAAATGCTAGAAGTGCACTCGCATCAGATTACGTAAACCAGAGTATTATGTGTGAAGCTAGGCAGTGTTGATGTCGTTAAAGATGTCAATCGTTTGCTCTTCGTACTTTTCCCAACACTCCATCGCTTAGGAAAAAGAAAATATATAATATGGTTGGTTTTGAAAACGTTAATCTAATTCGCACATTCCCTAATTTTAGAACCGCCATATCGGTTTTGGGATACTCATATGATTGATGATCGTGGTTATGGTGAGTATGAAGACAATGAATACGTGTTTGAAGATGGGGACAAGGATGATGACATAGATTGTCAAGATTGATTTGTGTGTTCGATAGTGTAGTATAGACTGATATGTAATGTATCGTGTTTAGTCTAGCTATGTAATGTCGGTATCGGTAAGGAATCAAGAACTGGTTGACAATATATAGTTCACAATGTAAATAATATATAGTTCATATTCAAATAATTTATAGTTCAAATCTAATAATATGTAGTTCTATTAATATTTTATGCAGTTTATATTTAATAATATGCAGTTCACATGTTGAAATTTATAGTTCACATTCAAATAATTTGCAATTTACATCTAATAATGTGTAATTATGGTAATATTTTAAACCGTTCACATTTAATAATATGTAGTTCACATGACCACAATATGTAGATCATATATGTATAATTTATAGTTCACATCTAATAATATATAATTCTCTAAGTATTTTGTTCAATTCACATGTCAAGAATATACAGCTCATATATAAACATTATGCAGTTCACATTCAATAATAGTTACCCAATATTTTATGAACTGCATTAATAGTTCTCTAAGTATTAAAGATCTCGTTTCACTTGAAAATTAATAGTTAATGAATGCAAACAATGTTTTATAGTAATATAAAAAACATAGTTCATATGTTGATATGTTCACCAATTCATGACACTAGTACTTGACAACTCCATATTTCAATTGACTAAATCTACGCAATTTCATGGTTCACAAGTTCAAATTGTGATGTTTGTGTGAATTGTTGTAATGTTCCAAAAAAAGAAAAAAAAGAAAAAAAAAGTGCTTCGAGGAAAGTAGTCCACACATTCAGTTGAATTGGTTCACTCGATGAAGGGAGAGAGTGCACACATTCATATAATACAGTTTATCAATATAAAGAAGATAGTTTATAATTCACGGTTTATAGTTTACAGTCATAAGCATCTAATACTAATTATGTATCGTTATTCTGGTTTAAATCATCAAATTGATGCATATTCATGATCCTTACAATTATTATAATGGTTTTAAATCATAATCTAATTTGCAGTTCACATTGATCTCATTTCAATTCATATAAATAACATTTCGTGTTTACGCTTTAATAATGTACCGTTCATATTACTAACATTTAATGTTAAAATTCACTATGTTCGAACAGGTGTCTCAAATGATATAATATTGAATTAATATCAATTTTTATTGTATGTCTAATTATAATTCATACATATCTACATCAATCGAGTTCGAATAGTATTGAAAAGAAATGATTAAAGGATTGTGATGCATATGCTTGTCTTCCTATGAAATAAACCAATTATGAAGAATATAAAGTCTTTAATTAGATCAAACATTTATATGAATTTTGTCCTCCAATAATTAAACTTCTATGGAATAATTTAATGCTTTAATAATATCTTATAATGATGTTTAAGTTTGAATATTAAAATTTATTCTTTTTTTAATTATGTTTAAAATCTTATTGTCGTACCATCTTTCACATAGGAAAAAAAAACTAAAAATTCAATTATTACAAAATTAACAGTTCATAGCTATAAAAAAAATAACGGTTTACATAACATCATTTACGTTTACAGTTTATGTGTTCTAATCCACAGCTCTTATTGATCTTGGTTTGATTCATAAAACAAACCTAACCATTTATATATCCACATCATCAACATACATATAATAATGTAAGAAAATCATATTATATAACATATCCAAAATTTACATAACAAAAAATAAAAATTTACATAATATCATTTACAATTCACGTATGATTTACATAACATCAATTTTTCCCCTTTTACGAGGGTAACACGATCAAACGAATATCTATTTTTCCTCATACGAGTCACGGTCCTTTACTGACACCACCAGCTATTTCCACAGCTTTCAAACCTTCAAAAACAGTCCACAAATAGAAAGGAATAGTTCACAAATACAAAACAACACTCACAAAAAATAAAGAAATAAAGAATCAGTTCATACAAAATAAGAAAAAGTTCACAAATGCAAAAAAACAGTTAATACAAAATAAAAAAATAGTTCACAAATATAAAAAAACAGTTCACACAAAATATAAAAACAGTTCACAAATATAAAAAAGCAGTTCACACAAAATATAAAAAAATAATTCACACAAAATATAAAAGCTGTTCACAGATATAAAAAAGCCGTTCAGTGTTCACAACACCATACGAATTCGATATAAGAAGCCGTTCACAAATCATTTAGTGAAAAAACTACATGCATGCATGTGAGTGCGTTCCTTTTCTTTATTTTAACAGTATAAAAAAAGATCCACACAAGATCGATATAAGATTCAGACAACTACACAAGATCAATACAATATGCTGACACTAGATCCAAACCAATCATATACCAGTAACAAAAGAAAAAGAAAAAAAAGAAACCCCAGCAAAAGGCACGAAAATATAATAGAAAGATAGCAGCAGGATCAACCAAATCTGATTATCCTGACATAACCATGATCGACTCCTTCACCCGAGACACCACTCTCAGAAAATACCAACATTCATCGCTGCTACATATTCATTAAAATTCAGTTTCAATTTGTAATCGGAGCACATGATTCACATGACGCATATCAAGTTCACTATAGCCACAGAAGAAAAACAAACCCCATGCAAAAAATAACAAAACTAGAAAGGACTAAAACAAGATTTACAGTTAGCGGCCGAAGACATCAGAAAAAAAAGAAAAGAAAAGGAATTCGATGTATAATCATCGAAGGCACCATCAAGACCATAGTTATCATGATCACTATGCCTAGGCGCCAAGACATTGTGCGCAAATTGCTAGTTGTTACATGAAATTTCCTGTTAACAACAACTCAGTTACCTATCCATAGTCAACAGAACACAAGGACAACTCAATCCAGGAAGGACACGAGAACAACATCGCGGCCAAGTTACCGATCCAGAGCGACAGTCTGACGCACGATTCGCAACATAAACCCCGGCGAATCAAACACACTATCGTCGATTTCGATCGAAACCTCAGCAAGCATGAATCGAACTAGAATCAAGATTGGGATTAGGATTGAGATTTGAGTGAGTTATCAGTGCTGGTACGGGAATCGGTGCCGAAAACGACGACGCCGTTGTAGGTGATGCCAATGATGGTTGTTCCGGTCCAGTGCGGTGGGATTCGAGTTCTCTAGCGAGAAGTGGGATCGGGTGTGAGGAGGGTTGGGTCAAAGAGTGAGTTAGGTTAGATTATGGAAGATGTGTGGTTAATCTGAATGATGATAAGATAGGTATTTTAAATATTTAAGTATGTATTTATAAAATAAAATTTGATTGAATATCTATGAAATTTTTTTTAGATATTAATATGTCTTATAAAATAAGTGAAAAATGTTTTATGGAATTTAAAATAATTGCCAAAAAAAAAAAAACCCAAGATATCAAACAATTCAATTCGTGATATATCATGACAACATCATCCCATGATAAAAGGGAAAAACTGGTCCTGGCCTGCAATAAACCCGATCAGTGGAAAAAAACCCGTTCAATAAAGTCCAATACGCCGTGCACATCTTCATGGGCCCACACCTTGACCCAGGCCCAAAATATCCACTCAAAAAAAGAAAAGGAAAAAAAGAGAAAACATTGTACGTCACAGTCAAGCTGACCCCACACACAATTTCACCATCACCATTTCTCCCCCGAAAAAAATCAAAATTCCATTCACAGATGACTGAACCAAACATCTCTCCTACATCGCCGCGAGATTCAACGACACCACCAGAATGGATGTGAGCCGTCGAAATTAGGTTCCGGCCTCTGATTCGCAACCGCAACAGTCAGATCTCTACCGCTAAATCTATCGAATATTGATTATGATTATGATGTGATTGTGTGTTGATGATGTGCTGATTGTGTGTGTGTTTGTTTTTTTTTTTTTTGGGGGAGATTTGAGGAATGGATGCGAGTTTACGCGGCGGCGGCGGAGGATTACTGGTGTTTTAGTGTGATGGTGATGTGATTGAGAGGAGTTTGTGATAGGAGTTAGGCGAGTTGAGGCATCATGTTTGAAGCACATGTGAGTTGATTTTCATATCTGGATGTTTTTTTTTTGTTAAAATTATTCTATCAGTTTGGTATTCGCTTGTTCTTGCTATGCTATCGTGATTGCGATGTAAATTTAAGTACGTGAATTGAATCCTCGGGTGGCTTGCGGATCCCTAGAGTGAGAAATGTAGGTGTGGTATGCGAATGTGATGGAAAATGTGGATTGGTTCGCATAGGGAAAGAGTCGGGGCCATATGTGCTACTAACATTTGAATGAGACGAAAAGGCAACAATCGAGATAATCCCATCAGGGTATGAGGGGGATGAATTGTACGCAGTGTAACCCTTCTTTAATACAAAGAAATTGTTCGTTGGTTGATGTCCTTAAAGAGTGTCGCATCCCTAACAACAAAGTTAGATAACAGTTGCTTTACGTTGAGCCAACTCTTCTTGACCACGATTTTGGGCTTCGGAGTATTGCTTAAAACTCAACTTACCTAGTGACAAAGTTTCTCTTTCAAGCGGGGTCTAGAAGAGGAAGATTTACACGGTCTTATCTTATTAAACGAGTGGTTGCTTCACTCGAGAATGAAACCTACGACTAAGACATTCTTGGCATGAGTGCGTGATCAATTGGTCAAGCTTGCATAGGTCAAGCATGGAGATAGCTCATTACCTTAAAATGTAACACTTGTCCTTCCATGTTCATTGCATTGCGATTTGCTTTTTTCCTTAGGTATGATTCATTTTCTTGGTTTCAATGCATTATGAAATCAATGCCCTGAGTCCCTGACTAATTTGAGTTATTTGAAAGCTGAAAAGGGAATGAAAATTGTTAGATATACATTATTGGGCATTCTATCATCAGTTCAGACTTTTGGTAGGGTTGGTTCATCAATAGGAATTATGCAAATAGTCTAACATCAGGTGGTTGAATCTAATGATCATTTCATTTTTTCCCCTGCGCCTTCTCTCTTCTTCTCTCTATTGTGGCCCAGTTTCATGTTTTGCCTCTGCAGTTTCATATCAACTTGGAGATTTTTTTGATTATCTACTCAAGTCTATTTGTTCTTGTACTATTTTACCATTGACTTGTTTGATTTAGGTCTTGCATTTGCTTCGGAGATACCTTGGTGAGTATGTCCATGGATTGTCAGCAGAGGCATTGCGAATTAGTGTTTGGAAAGGTATGTAATCTGTGATCCTTTTATGGTATCTTGTATTATATCTTCAGGTGGGGTTTTTTGAGTTGCTTTGAACAAGGGTTTCAAAATATTACTTATTTACTGGTTATATCTTAACTGAAAATATCATGCAGCCATGTTTTAATACTGAAATCTGATTTTGAATCATTTGAAAAAGTTAGAAAGATCAGAACTTACAGAATGGAAAACTGATGAAGGGTATTGCTGGTAGGGGTAGGACTGTTGCTGTCTAGGAACAAACTCATGGCTGTTCATCCCATTCATATCATGGTTATAATGTACTAGCATTACCGAGTTACCAAATATTTATGAAGATGCCCACATGTGATAGAGCTTGGTTATCTTTTAAAAAATTATGGTGTATTACTAATAGACAGACTCTTTCCAGTATTTGAGCACTCCTCTTGTAGGCTGTCCCTGGAATTCAAGAAATATTTAGCAAGTGATGTTTTGAAACATGGTTTGCTGAATCGGTCGGTTTAGGGCCGGTTTGGCCGATTAAAGACCGATACGATCCGCAAATAATTTGACCGATTCACCGATTTCTAAGAACGATTCGATCAGTTTTTTTCCAGTTCTCTCATCTATTCGTGTTTTTAAGTAAAATAGGACGATATGTGATCATTCTAAATTGTCACAATGGTCAAACCGACCATTGACTAGACATCTATTTTGTTCCGATTCGGTCGATTCAGCGAACCATGTTTTGAAATAAATAAAGAAAATTGATATTTTCAAGGAAAATTTGATTATACCAAGGCTACGCACAATATTTTTTTCACCAAAGGTACTGGCAGAATCAAAATCTGCCTTGCCCTAAATAAATTAGTGATTGGTATATAAGCTACAACAACTACAAAGTGAACTTTTGATTTTTGAACTCTAAGAACTTGTAATTTAAGGAATTGTAATACACATTGCCTCTAGTCTGATTCATAACTGCTGTTATATGCTATTAATTTCTTTTTTGGGGTAAGGTCTATATAGCCACTACTCACTTGGACATCTGAAATCAAAGAAACTGAAATGAGATGGTTAACTTGTTCGCCCATTGAGGGTTTTGCAGATTTATGAGAACCGGTAACGCATTAGATGGTTAGCGGAGGGCTTCTTTTTCTTGAACATAATATCTACATTAGATGTGCAAATACTTCAAAAGCTTTGAGAATAGAATTATAATTCAAGGTAATTAGACTTTTGATTGTTGAGGAATCAACTTTGCCAAAGCTCAAACTTATGTTAGAAAGTCTACCATATTATTAGTATGTTGTGAATTACCTAGTGCCACTTAATGAAAGCGGGGTGGGCATCTCTTATGGTAGAGGGATCCCGACTATAGTATTATGAGGACTTACAATTTTCTGCCAGGTTCAAGTGTCAAGTATTAGTTCTAAAGTATGTTTATTGGTTGTAGTGGGCGTGTTAGCTGCTTCCGTATTGTGCTTCAGCTGCTTTACTTATTGTCCTTATTTTCTAGGTGATGTTGTTCTCAAGGATTTGAAATTGAAGGCAGAAGCATTGAACTCTCTAAAGCTTCCAGTCACTGTAAAAGCTGGCTTTATTGGTACTATAACTTTAAAGGTAAGAGAGGATTCTGCTTTACCTTTTAGCAAACACTGGCTTGTACATTATAAGTGGCTAGCTCTTCTTTATGTTATTTCTCTAGTTGTATGTACACCATTATGAAACATGTCAACATCTAGTGCAAGTTCAATAAACTGATTTTCCTCTTCTGTTGTAAGTTATTGTATCTGCTTATTACCAAACCAATCCAATCCTTTGATCCCATTAGATGGCGTCAGCTACATCGATATGGCAACGTCTCAATGCCATTCTCATTTGTCATGCATAATCTCGTCTGTGAAGTCCTGATATGTCATATCATGTTTCAATGTTTTCTTTATAAGGATCTTATATTTTCTTCGATGACCACACATCCATCACAATAATTTGATCTCGTTTACTCTCATCTTCTGTACATGTTGCTACTTGACTGTCCAACTCTTGACCCATGTAACATCGCAGGGCGAATACTATAATCCTTTCCCTTTAGCTTGAATAATACTTTAGCGTTACATAACACTCCTAACGTTCTCTTCGATTTAAAACCAGTTTCAATCCTATAGGTAACATCATTGTCAATACCACTATCCTTATGAGACGTCAAGTCTAGATACCTGAAGCAAACTTTTTTAAGAAAAGGTTCATTCCTAAAAGTACATTGGTTTGACCTATCCTTATGCAACTACTTATTGATTTTGTGAAAAAAATAGGATCGGTTAAGTAGTTAATCTAATGATGGTACTGATAATGCAACGGGATGTGTGTCATAGTAAGTTTTGTCGAACCATGGATCGAATCGGAATCAATTTTTCAAAAATGGAATTGGTTCACCGATTCAGTGCCGAATATGTCTGATTCAGTTCAAGTGATGGGTTAGGGCGACTCGGGGGATTCAGGGGGATTCGGGTAGTGAATCGGTTCAAAAATGAAACGGTTCAAACGATTTGGACCAAGTCAGATCGATTCGTCGAACCAAGTGTCATAGCCTATAATGCAACAAGATGTGGGTCATAGCCTACTTTTTCCAAACTGACACTTAAGGTGTTTGAAGAAATTCTGATGAATGAGTTAATTTTTTAAAAAACGAGAAGGTCTTGTGGAGAAGTTCATCTTATTATCTTTCTGCTTAATAGAATATTGACCTTGTTTCTTTCGTAATGGCAATACAATACCTTTGACGACTTGTGTGCATTGATTTGTTTCTATGGTGTCACGGAATGGTTGTATTGGGTTTCCTTACATTGTTAATGGATTATTGTTTGTAGGTTCCTTGGAAAAGCCTAGGTAAAGAACCGGTGATTGTTCTTATCGACCGGGTCTTCATTCTTGCTTATCCAGTGCCTGATGGAAGGACCCTTAAGGTACACGACTGGCCTATGTCTTTGTCATCCTGGGTATAGCAAGTGGCCCTGTGGCCCTTCACTGTTTGGTGGAGTCCCCCCTTTCCTCCCTTCAGTGAAGGCCGTAACGAGTCTTTCCAGCAATGTGGCTGAAGTTGGTGTTAGCTTTACATATAATGCAGTTATCTATGGTATTTGTTTTTGACGTTCAATGTCTTATTTGCGTTGAAGGAGGAAGACAGGGAAAGTCTTTTTGAAGCAAAGTTGCATGAGATCGAGGTGGGATTTTATGCTATTTTTTCTACTATGGCATGTGAACGAGTATCCTGATATATGAATATTTCTGGGTAACAAGCTCAGTAATTGTCATTTGTCCCTTGTGACTTGTTTATTCTCAATTAATAACTTGGATTCTGGGAAAACTTTATCACTTTTTCTCCCTTTTCTCCTTTTTATACGTTCTTTGGTTCAAGTGTTCTCCTACAAAACTACTTTTAACATGTTCATCTTGTTGAACTCTCGAGGTTGAACTCTCGAGGTTGAACTCTCTATTAATATCTCTTTTTCATGTAGTTGACTGCATCGTTGATACCTTCTCAAGCCTATCTTATTTTATTTTGGGTGCTCTCTTCTACTTCTCTAGTAGATTTGGCATATACATTCTGCTTTAAGGACGCACCATCATGAAACAATTATAGTTAGTGGGAGCTGTATTTTGACTCCACTATAAAGCTATTTAAAATATGGAATGCTTATTGTTAGCTTGCAATTGCCCATGATACGAGGTACGTGTGAATGGATCTTTGCCACGAAGAAATGTTGTTTGCAACATGAGCACAGTTGAATTAGTTAGCTGTGTCATTATTCAGGTATGGGAGCTAGCATATGACGTTGTAGCTCCAATCATTATGCGGTTGTGGAGGTGCATCTTGCCCAAAATTTGCATCGAGTGCATTCTTTCGTTAGGGCATTACCTGGAAGTGGAGTAGCTTTTAATTGAATGCTGTTGATAATGTTTTCCCCCATTTTATGTTTTATGCAGGAAGCAGAAGCAGCAACACTTGAAGCCATGTCAAGATCAAAGCTGGGAAATGTGTGCCATCTCAAATATAGCTTTATCGGAATTTTATTTTAACTTTCTTTATTGTTCATGTGCCTTCTTTTGTTATTCAAATTCCTAAGCCCTAACCCTGCTTGTGAGTTTTAGGCTTTTAATTAGGAAAGGAAAGGAAAGAAAGGAAATGAAGAGAAAGTTGATAATTTTCTCTTCTCATGCATGCTTGTGAGTTTTTAAAGGAAAGAAAGGAATAGATAAGGAGAGAAAATTGTTGAGCTACAAAATAATATAATGGGGTTAGTACCATCAGTTCAAACTTTCGGTAGAGTTGATTCCACAACATGGTATCAGAACAGGTGTGACAATGAGGTTACGGGTTCGAATCTTGCAACTCTCAATTGTTGTGCGTTTGTGTTTGTGTGGCATTAGATTTATGTATGGCAAGTGTATTGTCCACGTGAAGCCGAAGTGGGTTTTGCGTGAGGAGGAGTGTTGAGATACAAAATAGTAAAATGGGCATACTGTCATCGGTTCGGACTTTTGGTAGAGTTGGTTTCACGACGAAAATAAAGCCCATTTTCCTTCCAAGATCGTTAATGGTGGCAATTTAAAGGAAAGAAGGTTTGATTTAAAAATATCTTTGTGCTTCCACCCTTACCCTTCCTCTTCTCATTGCCTTACAAGTAATACAACACATAGAGAAAAAAAAAACTCTATCCATCCCGTAAAAAACATAACATTTTCAAAAATGACACTATTCAACACTTGTCTGGATGAGTTTCGTTTTAATATCAAACATTATCCAATCGCCCCACAATCACCGCCTCATGAACCTATATAATATATATTAGGATTAATGTTTCACAATAATTTAGCGTAAAATGATGTTGGTCGTCCCGTTGTGTCGGTCAACCTCGACAAACTCCTACTAGTCCAACGTTGCATTTTTATGGACAAAGTGGTAGCCAAATTCCACACTTAATTCAAAAATCACCTTGCATCACGGCGACACATACTAATTAGAGTATTTCGTGCAGTACTGCGTAAGCGTATGATCACCTTATGTTACATGGTATATTTTTGTCTATTTTCTAACATCATTTTAATTTAATAGGAGAAGTTTGTTTACGGTTACTTTGTCATTGGCACTTCTTGCCGATAAGGAGTGAAAAGATTATGAAGAGGTGGATGGCAAGTATCTCACTTGAGGAAAGAGCTCTAGGTTTTGGTAGAAAGCCTACAGATGATAGTTGCGTCTTACTATGCCCTCTCGTGCAAATGCCATTGGCTCTTTATTTATTGCAAATGCACTGTATCTCATACCATCAGACCTAATATGATGTCAATAAAGGACATGGATATAATAGTGTCTTTCTAGTCGTTGACTGCACGTTGGATGCAACCTTGTGTAAAGCATGCTGCTTATACGTACTGGTATAGATGTGAATCTGTATCTTTATCTCATGAATGCTTTGTGTATTTGGACTAGCTCTCACCTTTTCGTTTTGGCTTACCTGATGCTCTTTAGCTTTTATGAAACTGTGTACTGCTCTGTGAACTAGATATTCCATGTTACTTTAGTACCTGAAGTGAAAGCTGACCTGATGAACTGATTTGTATTTTTTTTTTTGTAGAACAAACTGATTTGTATTTTCTTCTCTTTTTCGTTAATTTTCCAGCCACCATCTGGAAATTCTTGGCTTGGTTCTCTAGTTGCTACTGTTATTGGAAACCTGAAGATCACCATTAGCAATGTACACATTCGATATGAGGATCCTATGAGGTTTGCAAACATTTATTTCTGTTTTTTTTTCCCTAAAATATGCAGGATTTAGATTGTTTTCACTTTCTAAATTGCACAGAATCATTTGAATTTGTGTAGTAATCCTGGACGGCCTTTTGCTTGTGGCCTCACTTTAGCCAAACTTGCTGCTGTTACTATGGATGATCAAGGAAATGAGACCTTTGATACCAGTGGTGCCTTAGATAAATTGCGCAAGGTTGGTTTTAACTTTTAACTTTTCGTTTGTGCGTAATGATGGACTATTCTTATTATGCAACCTTTATCTTCTGATTGTAGCAATTGAATGATTGTTGTTATTCTTTCTGAATATCTATCATGACTATCTGTTATCCATTTAGTTCTGCTTACGTCATTATTAACCCCTTTCAACGTTCTAAATAGCACTACCCAGTGAGGCACGGGGCTAGATGGATGTCAAGGCGATTGTCAAGGTTGATTTCTAGGTTGTTGTCTAAGCATGTGAATGCGTCCGCCCACATACACTCAGTGCAAAAAATGCTAATATTTACTATCTAAATGTTATGTTAAAATGAAAAAAAAATATAGAATAGGATCGCGATCAAGTCGATTCTCCATTGAATAACCACTTTCAGTGTTTTCTGAATGAACACTTGATATGTTTGGTTCTCCTTGCTCGTATTGCAGAATGAAAAATGAGGGTGAGACGCCTAGATGGCCAAAGGCCCCATTGGACGTTTTGGAACCTTCTAGGTCTGAATTTCAATCCAACCTTTTTAGAACATCAACCTTGTATTTATGATGCTCATTCGGTAGGAGTAACAAAAGATATATGTTACGGTGAGAGCAATGCTCAAACCATTCAACCAAGAAGCATTTTTAACTTTCCTTGATTTAGATACGTTGTTCAACTTCCATCTCTAGGGGCTGTGCTGCCTTTGGGACCTTTTTTTTGTAGGTTTTATTTAGATTTTTATCTTTTCGACTTGTATTTTATTTTATCTTTGTGTTTTTTTTGTGGGGGGGGGGGGGTTGTGATTATGTTAGAGCTATTACTGCACTAACCAGTTTTATACTTGAAATTTCTGCACCCTTGCCTTGGAGATTCTTATAATCGTAGGTGATGTTAGGGTGCATTGGTGAGCACTAGGACGAAACCCATTGCAGAAGTGTTTAATAATATGGCCTTGATCTGCCATTACGCATGAAGATATTGACAGTAGGAGCAATAGAAGAAAAGAAAGATACGCTGATATGCTATTAAACAACTCTAAAACAAATATGCTGCCTTTGTATATCAGGACAAGGTAACTAATTGTATGAGCTGTAGCGAAAAACAAATTTTTTTTCATGAATTTCCAAAAATGAGGAAAAATTAACTGCATAGGTCTTGGATGTATTTTGACAGAGAGACATGATTCTAGGGCTTTTGTTTAGGTGATTATTGGCCGCTGATGCTTTAGCCATGGATGAGTATCTTTTTTTTTTCCTTCACAGGACAGCATGCCTGGCTAAGTCTTTTCCCCCTATTTCCTGTCCGAACTTTCTCATCCAATTCCATTTTCCCTGAAATTGTGTATGATGTCTACAGTTGTATCATACTAGCACTTGTGACCAAATGCGTTAGCTTAATTTGTGTCCTCTAATGGCTCATTCAAATGCTATAGTTTTGTCATTGCAGTCCTTGCAGCTGGAAAGACTAGCGGTGTACCATGATTCTGATAGAACTCCTTGGAAAATACAAAAGAGATGGGAAGATCTCATTCCAATTGAGTGGGTTGAGGTTTGTAATAAAGCTTAATACCTGTAAAACTGAGGCTGATGGAGTAGTAGTACATTATCCTCCGAGGAATCATGTAAATTTGATACTCTTGTGGTATACCTGTTTGCAGATTTTTGAAGAGGGGATTAATGTACCAGGAGCTGAAGACAAAAGGGAGCCCATATGGGCCCTTGACCGCACTTATTTAGTTTCTCCCATAAATGGAACCCTTAAGTACCATCGTCTTGGGAGTCAAGAAAGAAATGATCCAGATACTCCATTTGAGAAAGCAGCAGTTGTCCTTGATGATGTTTCCTTAACGATAACAGAGGTAGAAGACTATAGTTTGTTTCGAGCGTTGATGTTTTCTGGGCATAAGGCGTTTTCTTTTTATTTTTGTGGTCCTGTGGATGACTAAAGGCTATATAAAAGGATCCAGGCGGTCATTTGGAGGTCAATATTTCTTTTTTTAATGTGCATGTCAGGTAAAATTCATGTAGAACAGTGTGAGAGATGATTCTCATTCATAAGACCGTTTGAAATTATCTAATTCCAAAAGTGTGAGTTTAGGAGGGGTGATGCTATGATATTATAAATGATACTAAAGGTGATTAGTTTCTACATGAACCCTATCTTCATTGATGAAATATAAGGAAGATGCTTATATAACTCCTCAGTGCTGTAGCAAAATATTGCGGTGTTTCTGTCTACTCTGCAGCTTAAACTAGAGTGTCAACGTGCACAAAGATAGCAACTGAACTTGCAATAACGATAAATACTTGAAGGATCATAATGATATTACCCTAGAAAAGTTGGAGCAGTAGCAACTGAGAAATAACGATGGACAACTGAGATAGTAGGCATGTGAAGTGAAGTGGCAACAGGTTTGAGAAGATGGCTCACAGATGGAAGAATGTGCTATACAGCTATCTAGTAGGATAGAAGTAGGCCGATTAATTCTATTGGCTGGCGGAAACTATGTTGCCTAGTTGAATGAAGTGGTTCAAGAGTATGTGTCCTCTGCCCAGCAGTAAATGACCGAATTTACTGAAGTTTGGATGACTTTTACACCAATATATGTTGCCAATGTATTAATATTTATCTTTCTTTAGTTGCGAGCTGACTCGAAAGGCTTGCATTCGTCGTCTTTGTGCTGCATTGCTTGCTTTTGGTTTAATTATGATATAATAATTTCTCTGTCTCCTTACATTTGCAGGCTCAATACTATGATTGGATAAAACTTTTTGAGGTTATATCAAGGTATAGAACACATGTTGAGGTTTCACATTTGAGGCCTGTTGTATCAATTTCAGAGGCGCCTCATCTGTGGTGGCGTTTTGCCGTTCAGGCTGCTTTGCAGCAGAGGAAAATGTGGTAATGTTCATATTCTCTTGTAGGTTGAGGTTGTGATACTAATGCAAAATATCTTACAGTTGAACACCTTCCCCTGATAGCAGCTTTCCAGCTGGTGTTTAATGTACTTAGTGCTCTGATCTTTACAACTGTTATGTTTTTTGTGCTTCTCACAGTTATCGATTTTCATGGGAGCGTATCCAGTACCTATGCCAACTACGCCGCCATTATATTCAATTATACGTCAGTTCCTTGCAACAACCACCTCTTAAAGATGTTCAAGAAATGAGACGAATTGAGAGGGATCTTGACTCAAAAGTGGTTCTCTTGTGGAGGTTTACATCTCTACTTCAAGGGTTTTCTGCTTCAGTATAATTAGAAACATTAACGAACTGATTTGTTTCTGTTTTTGAAACCATGCCAACAGATCATTTTGTTTGTGTACTTTAGGGTTGTCAGTTGTGATGTTGTGTCATAACATGACCACAAATGGGTTTATAATTTGTATACCCATACTCCCTAGTCAAAGCATGTATGTCTTTGAAAGATTTATAGGTATTGATCACCACATACAGGTTACTGGCTCATGCTAAAGTGGAATCAGTAAAATCCAAAGAGGCAGCTGAAAGGAGGCGCAACAAGAGTAGTTGGTTTTCCTTTAGCTGGTTCGTATCAGCATTCTTTCTCATCCTTCAATAGTTTGATTAAATAAACCTTTCAATTTAGCTTCTAGAATGCTTTTCTGTCGGTCTGTAGAAGTCATCTTCTGTTCTATATTTCTCAGCTTTACTCATATGCTCCCATATCAGGGGATCCGCTGTTGATGAGAGTTCTGATGTGGATGATTCTGATGCGGCAGAGTTGACTGAGAGAAAGTTCACCAAAGAGGAATGGAAGGCAATAAACAATCTATTGAGTTATCAGCCAGATGGGGATTTGACCTTACAATCAGGGAAGGATATGCCGAATGCAATACGATACTTTATAGAAGTATCTATTCGTCAGGCCGCTGCAAAGATAATTGATTTAAGCCATACAGAGATCATCTGTGGTCGATTTGATCAACTTGACATCTCAACCAAGTTTAAGCATCGAAGTACCCTCTGTGATGTGTCATTGAGATTCTATGGTTTGTCTTCTCCTGAAGGTTCCCTTGCTCAGGTTAGCGTACACAGAATTGGAATATTTTTGGCATCACCGGTTCTCAAATAGAGCAATGAGATTGATACTGGGGGAATCTGTCTGAGATTAACATGCCTATCTATTATATATATAATAACACAGATGGTTTTTGTTTGGCTCATGATTTGCTCCGGTTTAACTTCAATTATGGCACTTCCTTCTTTTGTTCTTACCTTTTCATTTCCTCGTTTCATAAGCATCATCATTCAACCTTTCTAAGTTCCATTTTCTCATCTTTTGTTCCTGTCTTTTCGTTTTTCTCTTTTTTAATTGATCTGTTGAACCACAATTTAACATTAACCTAATATCAATACTATATAAAACAATTGTAAAGATGTCTACTACAATGTAGATAAATAATTCTACATCAATACATAACATTACATTAGATCAAATTATCAAGAGTAGGGATCTAGTAAGTTACACTATGAGATGCATATGTGATGGCAACCGTTAGATTTTTATGGGGAAACTGTCCATTCTTGATCTTACTAGCCATCTGCATCACTGATGCTCTTAATGGTCGATACATCACTGATGCTCTCAACAACTGGTACATCACTGATGCTCTCTTTTCAAATGTTGTTTGCCAGAGTGTCAGTAATGAGCAAAAACAGAGTGCATTGGCTGCTAGCTTTGTGCACTCCCCCTTGGGTGAGAATGTTGACTGGAGGCTTTCAGCTACCATGTGCCCCTGCCATGTCACGGTAATATTTAATATCCTAGCCTTGACACTACCCGTGGTACAGTTCACATTTCTGCAATTCTTCTTATGCCTATACTACTTTCTGATGATGGTTGTGCAAGCATATGACTCAGAGCACAGGCTAATTGGCTTTCTCATCGCAAAGGAGTTAAAAAAGATAGTTGAGACCTTAATACAAGTCCTATTCTTACTTTCTTATAAATTATTTAAAAAAGTTCTCTTTTATTATTTAGGAATAAGAAGTCACTGCTTTTTTGCGCTCTCTCTTCTTTTGTGGAGATGTGTCAGACTGTAAAATCTTGAGAAGATCTCTTCCAAAGATATTCCCTTGTGGTTCTCTATAGGCTATAGATATTCTAGCAACAATTTAACTTCTGAGTGCCTGGAAGTTCAGTGAACTATCTTATTGTCCATGGTGAAATGAAGCCTCTGTGGGTGATGATTATGACGAGACTGAGTTACTTGTAAGGTTGTATTACACTCAAATCATCAAGGAAATCAAGCATGCTTGCTCTCGTCAGCTCTTATAGCGACACTCCCTTTATTCTTTATTAAGCATGTGGTTGCTGATCTGGTTGTACATATATGTATCTCCTCACATATTACTGATTGAAAAGTGAACCATGAATGCAATTCATTTCTTACCTGCTTCCTGATTTCAGTTTGTATAAATGCCACCTCTCTTATTCGGTTTTTCTTGGTTTTCTTGTGAATAATGCTGCTCTATGTAGTTCTGGTTACCTATGTTTGGTTTCTTTGATCTGGTATTTTCGATGAACTAGTTAAGCTAAACTTGTGTTTTTTTGTGATAATTGGTGTGAAAGGTTCTGCTGGAAAGTTATGAGCGTCTGCGGGAGTTCTTGGATAGAAGCAATGCAGTTAGTCCTATCATTGCTATGGAAACTGCTACTGCTTTGCAGGTAGACGATCAATTTTCGTTATGTCTCTCCTATTATAGGGTACTTATTCTGTGGTATGATTCATGGCAGATGAAGTTTGAAAAGGTGACACGGAAAGCTCAAGAGCAGTTTCAAGTTGTTTTAGAAGAACAGAGCAGGTTAGCTATGCCAATGAGTTTTAATGCTTATGTTTTTGTTGCCTTTGAAGTCCCTATACTCATGTGAAGGTCAATGGTTAATTAAAGCCAAGCTATTTGCTAGTTTACGAAGCCTTCATTTCCTAAACAAAGATTTAATTTAGTGTTGGTTTATCTTATTGGTATAGCATATTAAGGGGTCTATCTTGGTTATGCCGAATAATTCCCTCTTGTCTTTTTTATAAAATTATTTTTTATTTATTTACCAATTACAGTTGTCATCTGGAATTATACTAGTCCAACTCTTCCTCATTATGTGTACATGATGTGGCCACGGCATTGCGATGGTCTGCTTTTTCTTAACAATTGAAATCCCAAGCAAAACTCATCATAATCGAGATGGCATGAACCTTCCATAATCTAAGGAAGGTTGTGGTCTTCTGTCCTTTCAATGTACAATGTGTATCACCCACTATCAATATCACCCACTATCAATAAGAAAGTGCTGAGGTATTAAGACAGACATAATTGTGAATTGAGAAGCTTATCTAACTGCTGAGGAGTATGTTCAAAATGTTGTTAGCTGGTGATAGCTTGAAGAAGGGTACTTATTGGTTGTGGTTCTTGTTTGCAAGAAGATTTCATACTCTTTTTTCTGGTCTTCCATTGCTGAGGTTCTAAGTTTTGTGGCTACAGGTTTGCTCTCCACATAGATTTTGATGCTCCTAAAGTAAGAGTACCTATCAGGAAAAGTTCTTCATCCATATGCGATGGCCACTTTCTTATCGACTTTGGTCATTTTACATTACACACCAAGGTAAGTGCTGCTTTCCCTTGTTAAAATTATATACCAAAATGTGGTATTAAAAATTGATTATTTTCTACGCAGGATTGCAATTCCGATGAGAAGGATCAATCATTGTATTCTCGCTTTTATATTTCAGGGCGAGACATCTCAGCCATTTGTAGTGATTGTGGATGTGAAGGCCAGAAGTGCTCATTGAGCTCTTTTCTTGTGAGTGGTCAATCTTCAGCGCTTTCTGTTCGTGGTGTAGATAGTTTTTCTCCATTGGTAGACAAGTGTGGGATGGCTGTTGTTGTTGATCAGGTAGGTTTCTCTTTGAATATTCGTTGATAAGGTGACTTGTTATTAAATTTGTTTGTGCTCTACCCAATTCAGCAATAAATGGTTTGACTTCTTTTTGTCATGGATTTTCCCTAATGGAGTTATCTGTTTCTGATTAACTCCTAGATAAAAGTACCCCATCCTAGCTACCCATGGATGCGTATATCTGTACAAGTCCCAAATCTCGGTATTCATGTCTCTCCTGCGAGATATAGTAGAGTAGTAGAGCTGCTCAATATTCTGTACAGTACAATGCAAAGCACTGGCGCACCCTTGGATGAAGATGACCAATCCAAACTTACCGCTTGGAGTTCAGCAGATATGGACATTGAAGCTAGAGTCTTGGTTTGGAAGGTAAGACCAATAACTACTGCAGCTGGTTTTCTGTTGGCTTTTGAATTGCTGGTTTATCACTGTTACTAATCCTTTTGGCTGATTAACTCAGGGAATTGGCAATTCCATTGCTACATGGCATCCTTGTTTTCTTGTGCTATCAGGATTCTACCTCTATCTTCTAGATTCTAGAATGGCACGCAGTTACCGCCGATGCCTTAGGTATGGAGACATTTTCTTATTTTTCCACCATATTCTTTGACTTTTCAAGCTCTTATCGTTCTGATTTCCAGATTTCTGAGATACCTCAGCGTGATGTTTTCTTATCATGCAGTATGGGTGGCAAACAAGTATATGAGGTCCCTTCAACAAATGTTGGTGGATCACTATTTAGTATTGTTGTGTGCTCTAGAGGCATGGACCTTCAGAAAGTAAGTTATTCAGACCGCGCTTCTCTTGTATAATCTCTCATCCATGGATTCATGGAAAGCTTCTAGCATATCATATATTTTAGACTGCTCCAATTCATTTCCCTGTCTCTTCCGCTTTTCTCCTTCTTTTTTTTTTGGGGATATAGAATTGTGAATAGTACTTTTTGACCTGTCCCTGGCTGACCACAAAACGTGTATTTCCAGTCTCTTACCTTTCTACTCTTGTCTGTTTCTGTAGGCTCTTGAGTCTTCTAGTACCTTAATTATAGAGTTTCAGAATCAAGATGATAAGTCTACCTGGATTAAAGGACTAAAAGAGGCGACTTATCAAGCTTCTGTGAGTTCTTCCTTTTCCTGAATTCTACTTCTATTATATCAGTTCTTGCAGCTGTGACTTGGCTAATGTTATTTTTTGTCATTGATGCTGTGTTCTGAGTAATTCTTTTTTCTGAAAAAATGTGCCTAGGCCCCCTTGGACATCTTTGGAAACTCGACTCCTGCGGTGTCTGAGTTTTCTGAATCTCGAGTAAGTAACTTGAAAGCTGCTGATCTTGTCATCAATGGGACATTGATGGAGACAAAGTTATTTATTTATGGGAAGGTAATTTTTATGTACCTTAATTTACGGTTCATTTTGCTAGTGAAAGCAACTTATATCTTTACGGAAAGGTGTTTTTTTTTACTTATATCTTACAAAAAAATCTTGCTGCTCTATTTTTGTTGAGTTCTTGTTGTTTGTCAAGTTGCTGACGGCACTACCTAGTGACTACAAGGTCTAGATGGTAAAATAAGCGATGACTGATTGATCTAAAAAATTCACCGAAATTAGTTGTAGGAATGTTTAGTTATCATTTTGACAGTTATCTATTCAAAAGCTGGTGTTCTAATCTTGCAGTTCGTGGATTTGTGCTTGGTAAATATCCTATTGTAGCCACCTACTTAGACGGGCACATACAAATATGTATTGCCTTTGTTCTACTTCACCTATCCATTTACTTTTCCTTCCTAATGGAGGAAGGCCTTTGCTGATCAATTTTTACACATTCGTCCTGTAGAGCGGCGATGATGGCAGAGAGAAGCATGAAGAGACTCTGCTTGTGGAGGTTTTCGGTTCTGGAGGAAAGGTTAGCTTATACAACTTTTCGGTCGCTTCTTGCTTGTTTCTCTTTTTTCCCCCCTGCATTTCTTTTACCTACATATGCATGCCTACAGAAAAGTCTTGTCCTGTCAAACACCTGTACGACAGAGCAACATTTTTGCCAATTTGATCACCATGACTTTCATGTTCTGTTGCTTGAGATTTTCTGAAATGAATTCTTATCTGACAGGTGCACCTTGTTCTCGGTGAAGGTAACCTAGCAGTTAATGTCAAACTTCACTCCCTGAAAATCAAAGATGAGTTGCAGGGTCATTTGGCAGCAGAACCTCAGTATCTTGCTTATTCGGCTGTGAAGAATGAGCAGTTTATTGCTTCCCCTACTGCATTGGAATCTCATGTTAAAGATGTTTCATCAATATCTATGGAGGAAGAAGACATCTTCAATGATGCATTACCGGAGTTCCTGCCTGGTCCTGATTCCATAATGCTCTCTGAAAATTTTCGCCCCTTGGAATTGGATTCTTCAGTGGCCTCATATGCTGATAAGGACCCTGGAAAGGGAAGACTATCATCTTCTGTAAATTTTTATGAGACTGTGGGAAGTGACAGTTCTGACTTTGTTTCATTGAATTTTGTTACCAAGGATCCTAGCTCGCCAGATTATGATGGGATTGATACTCAGGTATTTCTCAACCACTCCTGACTCCCAAGTTAAGTCCGTCAAGTTTTTATCATATTAATATACTACTTGGTTTTCTTTCCTAATTTTTTCCCCTTTTCAGATGAGTGTTTATATGTCCAAGATGGAATTTTTTTGCAACCGCCCCACTCTTGTTGCTTTGATTGGTTTTGGCTTGGATGTGAGCTCGGCTAATTATACGGCAAGTGCCATTAGTGCGACAATGATTTCAGATGATATTTTGGCACCCATGAAAGAGAAAATCGTCGATAGTGGCAATGCCTACGTCAAAGGGTTGCTTGGATTTGGCAAGGGGCGAGTTGTGTTTAAACTAAGCATGATAGTGGACAGTGTTACAGTGACTCTCAACAAGGAAGATGGCTCTCAGCTTGCCATCTTTGTTCAAGAAAGCTTTATTTTGGATCTCAAGGTATGGACTACCCTCATCCTCCACTCCAGCTGTAATTGTCGTACTGTCAGCCATATCTATTCTCTTTACATTTTCATTTTTGTTACTGAGATTCAATTGAATATCCATATTAACCTATAATCATTAGCTGTAAGGGGCAGGATACAACTCATCATTAGTTGTATTGTCCATGAATCACTCATCTGCTCCTTTTGTATCTGTAAGAAATGGCTTCTTAAGCGAGAGGCTTCGAGGTTGACTTATCTTAATCCTTCTCTTCTAACCACTTTTTATCTCTCTTTTTTTCCCCACTATATTATCTTTTGTTGTGGTATACTTGGTTGGTGAATCTTCCTTTTTGTTCTAAAACTGATTTAGTTTCTTGTTTCAAGGTGCATCCTTGTTCTATTTCCATCGAAGGCAAACTAGGGAACTTAAGGCTTCAAGATGTGTCACTTGGCAATGACCATTGTTGGAGCTGGCTGTGTGATATTCGCAATCCTGGTGTTGAATCACTTATAAAGGTAAGTTCACTTTTCCCCTTTTTTCCTGTAAAGTCTGGGGAGAAAACCGTACTTGATCTTGATAGTCTGGTGTTTTCTGTAATTCTTTTCTTTTGTTCTGTTCTTTTTCCTTTCCTTTTTTTCCCCTGGATGTTGTGGTTTGGTCGGGGAGTTGATTGCTTTAATGTTAGTGGTATCTTTTCTAATGGTATAGTTCTTTTCTTATTCTTGGTTTATTTTTGTATTTTTATCAGTTTACTTTCAAGTCGTATAGTGCTGAAGATGATGATTATGCTGGGTATGATTATAGCCTTTGCGGTCGACTGTCTGGAGTACGTATTGTGTTCCTCTACAGGTTTGTTAGGGAGGTGAGTATTTGGAATTAATGGCCCTTCCTGTGCACACTTATTGAGTATTTTCATTGTTCGTTTCTACAATTTCATGACTTATGATAAAATAGGGCTGCTAAGAATAAGTAGAGGATTTTGGATAGTTTATTACGTGCTGATCGGGTTATCTTCAATTAACTTTCAGATATCTGCATACTTCATGGAGCTTGCTACGCCGCACACAGAGGAAGTGATCAAGCTGGTGGACAAAGTTGGAGATTTTGAGTGGTTCATTCAGAAGTACGAAATTGATGGATCTTCATCAATAAAGCTGGATCTCTCACTCGATACTCCGATAATAATTATTCCAAAGAGTTCGACTAGCAAAGAGTTAGTTTCTCAGTTGCTAGTTTTCTATTGCTCTTGGTCGTGTGTGAGATATGAATGCTCTCTTATAGTATGCAAGTTTTAAATGTGCAGAAGTAGGAATAAGTCTCAGAATTTCTAATGTTTGGGGTCCTTGCAATTTGCATAAAATGTGCTACAGGTTCTCTTTCAACTGGTAAGCTACATACACCAATTGTACATGCGCCTAAATAATTTGGTATTATAGATATGTTGATTTCCTGATAACCAACATTGCTGATAGATACCAACCCAATGGAAAATGTGTCACCCTTTTGTGATCTGATGGTGTCTATCAAGCTTGATATACGAGCAGTTTAAGTTTTATCTACCAAGGGATTACCATAATAAGACAGTATGACCTCTCTATGTGGTTCATATTTTGTGAAGCATCTGCGTTGTTCACTCATAAGATTATCTATTGTTTACCATGCAGCTATATGCAGCTTGATTTAGGTCAGTTACAAGTGAGAAATGAATTTGTCTGGCATGGTGGTCGAAAAAATGACCCATCTGCTGTTCATCTTGATGTGCTGCGTGCCGAGGTAATGCTTGACAGAAATGGTTGACATAAGTTTCGTGCAAGTAGCTTACTTTCTGTTCTGGCTTATAAACTGCAGATCCTTGGAATCAACATGGCTGTAGGAATTGATGGTTGCTTAGGCAAACCCATGATTCGTGAAGGGGATGGATTTGTTGTCAGTGTTCGCCGAAGTTTGAGAGATGTCTTCAGAAAGGTCCCAACCTTTTCTCTTGAAGTTCAGGTAAATATGCTTTGTCATACTTTTATTTTTGTTTTGTTTTATTTTTTCTGGTCTTGTGTGTTGTTTCATGGGTGGTTGGGGTTTCTGTCTTCTTATGTGGATTTGATGTCTTGTATTGGAAGTTATGATGGCAGTTATTCCTAGTGCTCCACTTTTGTGGCTGCTGTTGCAATTATTTATCTACTCTGTTTTATCTATTCCCTGTTTTTGTTCATTTTTGTGGTGGCTATGCAAGGGTGGGGTGCATGAAAGACAACTAGACAAGAGAATGCATTGAGTTCTGTATGAAATGGTATTTGCACTGAATTGCATACCATCACAAGTCGATGGTTTTGTAAGATAGATCTTATCTAGTACTCTCTCCGTCCTGAAATAATTGGATCTTTTTACCAAATTGGGATGTGTCCCACAAAGTTTGCAACATTTCCCATTTGGAAAACTGTGATTGTAAAAAATACTAAAGTACCCTTTATGCCACATCCTTTCAACCACTATCCTTTCTCTCTCTCTCTCTCACACACACACACACCTTTCTCTCTATTCTCTTACAAGGGTGAATCGGTAAAATACAACAAATTCAACCCATTCCTAAATTCTTGTGCCAAGTCAACTTACGAATGTTATAGGACAGAGGTAGTATGTCAATATCTAAATATATTCTAACATTCTATGCTGTACTAACATCAAGTATAATCTTAATGAGATACTCCCTCCGGGCAATATTTCTTGCAATGCTTGATCAGTGGGGGCTTGTGGACACAAACTTTCACTGGCATGGTGGGATGATCACATTGTTTTATGCAAATTTTTCGTGTAACATTACTCGTAGTGTAAGTCATGTATTTTCATACGACGAAGGTGGCGAGATGATCGAATATTACTTCGTACTCATCAAAATATGTGTCACATAGTGTCATTTTTTGGAAAGGTTGTGAGTATTGTGTGACGGATAAGAGTAATTTGAACAATATAATATTCCAACATCTCCCTGAAGCCAAAGCATCTACAATTTGCATTTGAAGTAATGTGGAGGTATGTTGAACCGAACGAAATGAAGGTAGTGAGTAGTAGGCCGTAGTTGTAGTAGGTACTAGGTACTAGTCATGGTGAGTGCTTGATAAGCAAGAGTAGCTCACACTGTCACCATGGGCCCTATTGTCCATGAGTTGTTGTCCTCCTGGTGCTTCTCACTGGGTGAAGAGTACCTTTTTAGCAATCATGTGGCAATCTTAGGTTTCACTACAATGTGGCTACGGCTAATGAACATATGCACTTCTCCTTCAAAGTTAGTACCTCATAATCATTGGTTGCTTTTATCATGTTCTCATGGATGCACTACTTTTTGGAATGGCCTGGCAGATAGACTCGCTGCACGGCGTGATGCTGCATAAAGAATATGATGTCATTCTGAATTGTGCGTATGCAAACATTAATGAGGAACCAAGACTTCCTCCAAGTTTTCGTGCAGGAAAAACTGGATCAGCAGATACTGTGAAATTGCTGGTTGATAAGGTCAACATAAATAGCCAAAATTTTCTCTCGCGCACGGTTACCATTGTGGCCGTTGAAGTTAACCATGCATTACTGGAATTGTGTACCGATGTTCACGAAATATCAGCACTTGCTCATATCAGCGTCAGTATTTTCTTTCTTTCTTTCTTTCTTTCTTTTCTCCCTCTTTCTATATGCCTCACCATATTTCTACTCTTGTTTCCATTTCACATCACCATATTTCTACTCACTCTTGTTTCCATTTCACATTCTTTTTTCTTTCAGCTTGAAGGTCTCTGGGTGTCGTACCGGATGACTTCATTGTCCGAAGCAGACCTTTATGTTACTGTTCCTAAATTCTGTATTATGGATGCCCGTCCTGATTCAAAACCTGAAATGCGCCTGATGCTTGGATCCTCCTCTGACATCTCTAGGCAAGGAGCTGGATGCAGTCCACTCTCTTTCAACAGCACCAGCCTCAAGCGAACAAATTCCGTGGCTTCTTCAGGTGTTGACATTTCAACTTCAACCATGTTATTGTTGGACTACAGATGGCGTGCAACATCACAGTCATCTGTTGTAAGGATTCAACTTCCTCGCATCCTTGTTGTGCCGGATTTCCTTCTTGTAGTGGGTGAATTCTTTGTTCCTGCTTTAGCAGCCATAACTGGTAGGGACGAAATGATAGATCCTGATAATGATCCAATCCGTAAGAACAGTAGCATTGCTCTTTCTGTCCCTCTTTACAAGCAACAAGAAGAGGTAGTTTGGCTGTCTCCTAGTCAGCAATTAATAGCTGATCACCCTGGTGTTGATGATTATACATATGATGGTTGTGGAAAGACAATACTCTTGAAGGAAGAAAACAATCCGAAGGAAAGTTCATCAGGAATGCAACCTATAATTGTCATTGGGCGAGGAAAGAGACTACGGTTTGTAAATGTAAAGATAGAGGTGAGTGCTTCTAGCTTTTGTTTACTTATCTAAATCACTTGAATGCGAGACCTGAAGCACTTCGCAATACTACTGATAAAGGAATCCGATAATATCTGAATGCATACAAAAAGCTCAAGCTGATGGTAGAAAGCCCCAATAATATTAGTTTGTGTCAACAGCATCCATTGAAATGGTGTCAGCTACAATTTCCTTAACATGGAGTTCTGAGGAAAGATAACCATACGATTAGCTAAAAAACTTTGTATATTTAGCCAAGAGCCTTTTAGCCGAAAGGTTAGATCCAGTTCCACTGATGCCTTCTATTTGTTGTTGCTTAGAATGGTTCTCTGCTGAGGAAGTATTCCTACTTGAGCAATGATAGCAGCTATTCAGCTTCTCCTGAAGATGGTGTAGACATTGTATTCTTGCAAATGTTACATTCTGATGATCAAGTTGAAGACCAAGAGTTCATTAGGGATTCTCACGGTATGGCCAACTCTTCTTCTGAAGCTGATCCAAGCAAGATTCAAAGTTTCACCTTTGAGGCTCAGGTACATGAGAAGGGAAATGCATGATGTGGGCTACAATATTCTTTTTTTTTTTTTTTTTTGTAGCAGTACCCCTCACATTAATGGCCTTCATGAGCCTAAAACTTGAACAAACAATGCACTGGTTTTGCATAACACAGAGCACAAACAGGGTAGGAGTTGAGCTCATCATCTCATATCATGTCTACTTTGATATCTAGTTGAGAAGGTAACTCTCACGAAATATCAACTTAATGATAGGAATGCGATGATATTATTTGCAAAAGTATGAAAAATCTACACAACTTATATCACAATTAGTGTTTCGGATGGACATTGACACTGCCAAAGATTGGTGATAACTGTATTTTAATGACATAATCATTATGGAGAACGGGATAATATCTGATAAAATGGCATTTTAAAGGAATGGAAAATTCATTCAATTTAGAATACCCAAAAAAAAAAAAAAACAAATCATTCAATTTTTTCCTCTTCTATTTGATTTTTTTTTTTTGGGTGATGAACTAGAGAGGACTTGAAAAATATCTGGAGATGAGTAATCACCTTGACGTTATAAAGGTATTCAGTTAATTTCATTTTATCCCCAGGTCATTTCTCCTGAATTAACGTTCTATGATGGAACAAAATCATCTCAGCTTGATTCATCACAAGGGGAGAAGCTTCTCCGTGCAAAGTTTGACTTAAGCTTTATGTGAGTTTTAACAACTGGTCATCTGCTTCAGTTTCTATCTTCTTGTTCTTGTTCTTTTTTTTTTTTTTTTTTAATGTTTCTATAGACCATAGGTTACATTACATTATATAGCTTCTTTTAGAGTTGATAGCAATCACTGTTGTCATCCTCCATCAGAAATACGGTTTCTCTAACCTAGACAGCAGCAGATGAAGCCAAAGCAGTACATCTAGTAGGGATCTCGGCTGCAGATATCAATGACACTATCCAAAGGTTGCTCTGCCGAAAGTGTATGTTATTGTAGTACCATTCCATGAGAAAATGACTAGTTTGAAACATAAAAGTGGCAAGGGACCACCTGAAAACTTTATAAGGTGAATCTCTTGCTATATGTTTAGAATGTAATTTGTCTATATTAGACAGGACTTAACACAGACAAAAAAAAAAAAAACCTTGTATTTGTCTGCATTAGACATGACTTGAAGCAGATCAAACCCAACCTTGCTGAAGTATGCAAGCATTCAAGATCATATGACCTATGAATAACTTAATCTGAAAGAAAATTGAGTAGCTATCTGTACCTCACAAAGGCTTGATCCTACTTCGATGGAGAAAATGAAGCTTGATGCAGCATGCCCTCCGTGATATTTTACAAGTTTCTTCATACTGGGTGAAATATATTGCTATACTAGGATTATGAGTGCTGCTTTTTCACAGGTATGCATCCAAAGAAGATGATACGTGGGTCCGATCATTGGTCAAAGATCTAACTATTGAGGCTGGATCTGGCCTCGTTATACTTGATCCTGTAGATATCGCAGGTGGCTATACTTCTGTTAAAGATAAGACAAACATGTCTCTAACATCGACGGACATCCACTTCCACCTTTCATTGAGTGTTATTTCTCTTTTGCTTAACCTCCAAACTCAAGCATCTGCTGCTCTACAATTTGGGAATGCAAGTCCTCTGGCTGCTTGTACCAATTATGAACGAGTTTGGGTATCACCAAAAGGTTTCCTTCTGTCCTGTGCGGGGCTTCAATATTATGGCAACTAAGTTCTATCTCTCATAAACTATTAACTATTTGTTAAATAGTTCTTTTTTGTTGGACTATTTGGCTTGCAGAGCATGGTCCTCGCTACAACCTTACCTTTTGGAGGCCACGACCCCCTTCAAATTATGTGATTTTGGGTGATTGTGTCACATCGAGGTAACCATTTTGTCCTTAAATGGTTTCATTCATGACTTTATCGTGTTGAATCTCTTTGTACTGACATCTGATACTCGCCATCTTGGAAGTTTGTAAAAGGTTATCTTTGATTGTTTATGGTATCTTGGAAGATTTAGAAGGATCTGAATCATCTATCTTGCTTCTCTGGGCACCTGACCTATCAACAACCCAATGGCGCTTGAATTATGCTTGTTAGTCTGATTTGTGTTGTCTCTTTCTATTGAGAATATAAAACTGACATTGGGTAGGGAGAGCTCAAAACAATTATAAATGAAAAATCTTGGGTTATTCCACTCATTATAAATTGGTTTTGAGTTGTAACTCTAGAGGATTAACATTGATTCATACTTGGGTCTTTGTACCATCAGTTTAGACTTTTTGATAGAATTTGTTCCTCAAGGTAGCATCAAAGCAGGTGTGACACTGAAATCATGAGTTCAAACTTGTCTCTCCCATATATTTACCACTAGATATGTGTTGTTTATTTGGCGCTTGGTTGTGGGTGGACCAGCGGATTGCTATTCCCACTCAAGCGAAAGTGTTTTTTTTCTTTTTTGCGCGGGAGGGGAGTATTAAGACACATAATTGGGTTTTCCAGCATACATTCGTTAGAGTTGATTCTTTAACACTTTTAGACTCCTGCATAGACGTAGAACGTCACTGAAACGTTTATTCCTTTTATCAAGGGAAATTTCGATTCTTTGATAAGCTTCATCGTGAGATCCGTTGTGGGGTGGGGAGGGCGGGGTCGCATTAATATGCATTTGCATGTGCAGATGCATTTTATGATATACAAGCTATTTTTCTGTGAGAAACGCCCTGTTCTCCTTGTCTTTCTTTGTGGCTTTGTATGGAAAAAACGTCTTTCTTTTCTTTCCTCTACTTGTTCTCGTTGTGGTTTTTGTGTCTTCCAATCCCACTGGAATAGTAAAATGCACTAGTTCTTGCCCTTGCATGATGTTCCTCTTTTCTGTAAACTTTTTCTAAGTACCAGTCAGTTATTAGTATGAAACTGTTTTGCTATCTATCTATAACTTGATGCTTTATGAATATATGCATCAGAATGCCCTTCTTTCGGTCGCATGAAAATAACCTGTTTATTTTGCTTAACACAGGCCAATTCCTCCTTCACAAGCAATAATGGCTGTGAGCAACACATATGGTCGTGTTAGGAAGCCAGTCAGTTACAGGCACATCGGTTTTCTGTCTGCTATCCTAGGAGTTGAAGGAGATGAAGAAACTAGGGATACCGATGCTGAATGCTCTCTTTGGCTGCCAGTTGCACCGACAGGATATGTGACATTAGGTTGTGTGGTGAATGTTGGAAACCATCCGCCACCAACCCATGTTGCTTACTGTATACGTGCTGATCTTGTTGCATCGACAATGTATTCAGAATGCATCTATAGCGTCACTTCAACTATGAGCATGACATCAGGATTTAGCATTTGGCGGCTGGATAATGTTCTTGGGTCGTTTATTGCCCATTCTTATGCCAACTGCCCTCCTAAAGATATCTGTTATGACCTAAATCATTGTCTTGTGTGGAACACCCATTTGTATCGTCCCTCTATGAAAAGCTCTAAAGCCACTACAAGTCTGTATACAGATTCCAAAATTCAAGAAGCAAGCAATCAATCTCTAAGTTCATCAGGATGGGACATCATACGTTCATATTCTAAAGCAAATAATTGCTTCATATCAACTCCAAACTTTGAGAGGATCTGGTGGGACAAGGGTGGGGATCTACGACGCCCAATCTCTATATGGCGCCCTATTCCTCGTCCTGATTATGCAGTACTGGGTGATTGCATAGCTGAAGGGTTTGCATAATTTCTCCTTTCCTTTGCTTCTTATTTTGAAACAACGTTTGATATGAATATTGTCATGACTGATGATTGTTTATCACTATAGGTTAGAACCACCTGCACTTGGCATACTCTTTTTGACTGATAATCCTGTAATATCAGCAAAGCCTGTCCAGTTCACTAAAGTTGCTCAGATAATTGTGAAAGGTGTGGATGAAGCCTTCTTTTGGTATCCAATAGCTCCCCCGGGTTATGTCTCGATTGGATGCATCGTTACAAGGGCTGATGAACCTCCAAGTCTTGATGTGTTTTGTTGTCCAAGGATGGATCTTGTTAACCCAGCTAACATAGCTGATGCACCCATATCTAGATCATCAAGTTCTCGACCATCTCAATCTTGGAGTTTATGGAAAGTTGAAAATCAGGTTAGCAAAGCATGTGAACGAATCTTGATTAGATAATCTCCAATTTGCATTTATTTTGCGTCAAATATCTTATTTATTCTAGTATTCGATTTATCCATTGATGGAGACTTGAATCAATATTTTGATTCTTCTGCAATTTTTAGGCCTGCACATTCTTGGCACGTTCTGATATGAAAAAACCCTCGAGTCGACTGGCATACACTATTGGTGACTTTGTCAAGCCAAAAGCACGGGAAAATGTAACTGCTGAGCTGAAGTTGAGATGTTTATCTCTTACTGTCGTGGACAGTTTGCGTGGAATAGTAAGCACGTGGGAAGTTTTTGAATGACATCAGGACATTTTCATTCTCATGTAGGATCCTGATTTTGATTTACACTCTTACCTTGCAGGTGACTCCACTTTTTGACTTGACTGTGACCAATATCAAGCTTGCTACACATGGCAGACTCGAGGCAATAAATGCTGTCTTGGTATCTTCTATGGCTGCATCAACTTTCAATGGACAGTTGGGGGCATGGGAGCCACTTGTAGAGCCTTTCGATGGAATTTTCAAGTAAGATTTGATTATTGTAAAGCCTTTTTCCTTAATATTACATTGAAGTGATGCTGAATCTATTTGAGCTAGCATTGATTTGGATATTTACACCATTTATCGTCGGATCTCCATTGAGTCAAGTTCGTTCTGGAACTAATGTTTCTTCTCTATTTTGAGGTTTGAAACCTATGAAACTTGTGCATATCCTAATCCTGGCCTGGGCAAGAGGGTGAGGGTTGCCGCTACCAGCATATTGAATATAAATGTCAGTGCTGCCAACCTTGATAGCTTCATTGAGGCAATTGTTTCTTGGAGAAGGCTGCGAGAACTCGAGGAGAAAGCATCAAAGCTGAATGAGGTCATCATTTCATCATTGAAGCTTCAATACTTATTTCTTAGAGCTTTTGTTCACTCCATTGCGGTTTGCTGTTGCTGACAGCAATGTCTTGTTATGTTGTCCTTTCGCAGGGCAAAGATGTCACACATGAAGAAGATCCCACTTTCTCTGCTTTAGATGAAGTTGACTTCCAGACAATAACAGTAGAGAATAAACTTGGTTGTGACATTTATATGAAGAGATTAGAGGAAAGTTCTGACGAGGTGGATCTCATAAATCATAATGGTTTCTGTTCTGTATGGATCCCACCCCCAAGGTCCCTAGACAGGTTGATCATAAAAGAGAATTTCAAGGAAGCGCGCTATTACATAGCAGTCAATATATTTGAAGCCAAGGTATTTTGCTAGCACATCGAGCACCCATTTATCTTTAGTCTGCTGAAAAAGAAAAGAATAGGAGAAACTGTTTGATCTTGGTATCAATTGTTCTTTGTAACTTACACGTCTGGAAAATTTATCTTGACATGTTGGTGTAGGAAATATCAATTATTGAAGATGGAAATAGCCAAAATTTCTTTTGTGCTGCACGGCTTGTTGTTGATAACCAACCTGTGGATCAGCAGAAGCTCTTTCCACAGAGTACTAGGACAAAATGTGTTAAGCCATGGATAACCAAAATGGAAGATACTTACTCAGGCACTGCAAAGTGGAATGAACTCTTTATCTTTGAAGTTCCCCGGAAGGTAAGCATCTGTAACCTGCCATTATGGTGTACTACCATCATTGACCAGATCCCTGTTGATAAGAATTTTCTCCGGTTTGGCACATTTTGTTTTGGGTTTAAGCAAGAAAGCTTCTCTTGGAACTTCTCAGTACAGTATAAATTGAAAAGTTCTACATAATTTTCAGCTTATATGACTTGTTTGTTGTCCCATTTCTTGTTAGTGCACTTGCATTTTTGGGACTCAAACACGTAAACCTGAAGCTTATGGCTGATAGATGTAATGTAATGTGATAGATTAGAAATTGATTTTTATTTGTTTCATGTATGAATGTTTATTCTTCTTCTACTTCTTTCTCATTCCAGCGTTAAAATACAACAAAAAAGTACTTCAGGGCCTTCTATTGTAATCTTGTTGTTTTAGTACATTCGGTTCTTAAGACATGCTAGCATTGAATGTTGGTGACAAAAAGTCATGAGTATATATGCGGAGGGTTTGTTCACAATCCACAACTGAAGCCTCAGGGGCTTGAGTCATATGTTTGAATTTTTGTTTCGTTCTTTGACAGTACATTCTTTTTATAACTTTTTATCTTAGACAAACAAATTGACTGAAACTCTTGCTTGCTGTAAAATTCCTTCAATAGGGACAGGCGAAGCTTGAGCTTGAGGTGACAAACCTTGGTGCAAAAGCTGGGAAAGGTATATTTTTAAGCAATGCTCCAACACCAACTTTTTGTTGATAATATAGCATATTATCTGGTTATATGTAGAAGACTGAATACAATTCTGCTGGCTTTCTTCTTCTTCTTTTTCAATTTTAGGAACATTCAACTGCATTTCTGAAATAAGTGGCACACGCTACTTTTGCTCATTTTTTAATTTACATGTCCTTATCAGCCATTCACCTTATGATATTTCCTCTACCCACATAATTCATCCAATATACCATGTGTTGATCACACATTGGTCTCTTCGTTTACTCTATTGACTAACTATGTATTCTCTCTTTTTCATAAGGTCTCCGTGCCATTGCCTCCTACAGGATCGTCGTGGGTAAGGTGGAGGGGTGGTTGCCCTAGCATTTTTTTTCTTTCCCAAGCTCATAGATTATGATGACATTTGCTTTCCTCCTTAGCTTCACTTACTGTGATTTCCCCCTTGTAATCTACTCCAGTTGTCCGATGCTCTTCTGTGTTTGAGTTTCATCTGCCTTTGAACCACCTCTTGACTGTATCCATGGGAATCACGGCTGAAGATGAGATGCTATCTTGCTTTCACTCTTTTTCTGCAGAGCTTATAGTTATTCTCCTCAATTATACCCCGCTTAATCCAGCTTCCAGATGTGCTAGCTTTCTTTCCTTCTTGCTGGGTACCATGTCGTGTCTCCTCACACGTATCACTAAAGAGTCGGTTATGCTTCTCATCTTTTTTTTCTAAATCGCTAAACTTACTGCTGTGCCTCTGCAGTCCTTCTGCTACCTCTCTCTGTTAATTCTCTTTAGATTATTTTACCTGTTTGCAAGTGCTTTTCATCTTTCTGATGATTTAGTGTTGCTTGTGGAGTTAAGTCTTTTTATGCATCCTTTACACATTCACTCTCCTATATTTGACTATGAATACCTGCTGCCTGATTCAGGTGAAGTTGTTGGTGCTGCTTCTTTTCCTGTCGGACATGGTGCGAATACTCTGCGAAAGATATCTTCAGCCAGAATGCTGCATCAGCAACATGATCTTCAAAATGTTGCTTCTTATCCACTGAGACGAAGGGTTTGTTTTTCTTATTCATGATTAATGTCTGGCTTTTGTTCCTATTATTGCTTTTCTGCTCATATAACTTTATTTTGAATGACAGGAACAGGTTGATAGTGAGGAAGCCATCAGAAAATATGGATCTCTGGTGCTTTCTACATCTTATTTTGAGAGAAACGCAGCTGCAGACATGAAGAAGGAAAGCGTTATCAATGATGATACTGATTCTGGCTTGTTCATTGCCCTTTCCTCTGGTGGGCCCTGGGAGAAAACCAGATCACTACTTCCTTTATCCGTAGTCCCCAAAACTCTAGGAGGCAGTCTTTTCGCAATGGAAGTCGTTATGAAAGATGGAAAGAAACATGCAATTTTCAGGGGTCTTGCAACTGTTGTGAATGATTCCGACATCAAAATAGATGTACTTGTCTGTCCAGCATCTACCATTGATGCGAGAACTGGGGTCACATTACAAGGGACAAACATCATTGAAAATGTTGTCACCTTATATCCAGGAGCTTCTGCTGCTTTACCTTGGAGAAGTATGCAAAAGGATTCAGAGCAGTTTCTACAAGTTCGTCCTTCTGTTGACCATCTCAGTAAGCCCTGTTCATGGGGATCTATAGCTTCTGGGGGCTCTGTGTACGCTTCTGGAAAGGACCAGTTTGTTGATCAAGGTCTACTCTCTAGACAAAGTACAATAAAGCAGGGAAACAAATTGCCTCCCTCCGTTTTCAAGCTTAGCCAGCTTGAGAAGAAGGATGTCCTTTTGCACTGTTCCCCCAGTATTCAGAGTAGTCAGTTTTGGCTTAGTGCTGGTACGGATGCATCAGTTCTTCACACAGAACTAAATGATCCTGTTTATGATTGGAAAATATCTATTAGCTCTCCCTTAAAGTTGGAGAATCGACTTCCTTGTCCGACTGATTTCACTATTTGGGAGAAAGCTCGAGATGGAAAAGCTGTTGAGCGACAGCAGGGTGTTATTCTGTCACGCCAAAGTGCTCAAATATATGCAGCTGATATTCAGAAACCCCTGTATATATCGTTGTTTCTACAGGGTGGTTGGTGTATGGAAAAGGTGCAGAAACTAAATTATTACTTGTAACATTTACTATCTGTTTGTCCTCATCTCCCCGATTACTTAACTATTCACCTCAAGCAGGACCCACTTCTCATCTTGGACCCTTACTCAACTGATCTGGCTGCATCATTTTGGATGGTTCATCGGCACAGTAGAAGGTGCGTGTCCAGTTTTGTCTTTTAACAAATTGAGTGATTTGGTTCCGTTCCCATGCTCTTCTTGAGCTTGCCCTGCCACATGATTGAGCTCTTAGGTGACATGGGAATTTGCCTAATTACATTTTAAATTCACCTTCATCCTGTTCTCCCAAGGGCTTATGGGGCCATTTCTTATTTAACGGCAAGACTTGCAAAGATGACTCAATAAGAATATAAGACAATATGAGTAAAGCCGAAGGGAAGGATAAAGACAACAACCCCGATGTTCCTAAAGATTGGTAGGATGAGATATACACCGTCTGATGAGATATACACCGTCTTACCAAGTTTTAATATAGGGTGGTTGTTTCCTGATTGGCTCAAGGAGTGTTAAATCCCTAACCTTATGGTTGGAGAAGGGTTTCTTATTACTGATTTGACTAGAAAAAAACTTTGATAGATGCATATTTAAAGGGGGAGAAAGTGTCCTTTTATTGCTGTGACCTCAAGTTTGCTAGTGGTGTAGAGGTTTGGAACATCTAGCAAGTACAGCTGCGTCAGGCTAGTCTACTTCATAACTTACAAATATAAACCTACTTTATGGTGTGGATGTTATTATACCCATGTTGGTTCATACAACCTTATTGTGTTTGCTCTAACTTATTGAAGGAGATTGCGCGTGAGCATCGAGCGTGACATGGGAGGCACTAGTGCCGCTCCTAAAATCATCAGATTCTTCGTTCCATATTGGATTACCAATGATTCTTCAGTGCCTCTGTCATACCGAGTAGTGGAAATTGAGCCCTTGGATGGAGCAGATATCGATAGCCTCATGTTCTCTAGAGCAGCTAAATCTCCCAAATTAAGCTCAAATACCCCTGAAAGCTCTCTGAGTACAAGACACGCTATCCCAAGGAAAAATGTTCAGGTTTTGGATGTAATAGAGGATTCGGGTCCTATTCCAAGTATGCTCTCTCCACAAGATTATGTCGGCCGTGGTGGGGTTTCGCTCTTTACATCTCGCAATGACTCGTACTTATCACCGAAGGTGGGAATCGCTGTTGCTATTCGAAATGCTGAAAATTACAGTCCTGGGATTTCTCTTCTTGAGCTTGAGAAAAAGGTATAGAATCCATGGGGAACAAATGGTAAAATCATGTACGTTTCCATCCATTGGTACTATCTAGCATCTGCTGATAATGCTATTGTAATGTAGGGGCGAGTTGAGGTCAAGGCCTTCAATTCAGATGGATCCTACTTTAAGCTTTCAGCACAACTCAACATGACCTCAGATCGAACAAAGGTTGGCTTCTCCCTCTCCCCAGTCTGAGTTTGTTATGTATTGTGTCAGATGAGTCCTGCGTCTTTCTGGTGATTCAGCATATTGCATCTGAACTCATTGCATTTGCAATGCACCATGAAGGGACAGTTCTATTGATTTACCTTGATAGGAATACAAGTAATGGCCGATGTAGAGATTCCCTGATTCAAGTGGTTTTGAGGTCATGATGACTCCATTTGATGGTTATCATTGAAGTATCCTAGGATGTTGTGTTCTGCTATGAAACAATTAACTTTTAGAAAAACTCAACACAATTGTGCAAGGACAAAACATTATATTCTCCAAAAGGCAAAGCTCATATTCATACCAAACCCTGAATTAGACTCAGCCTTCAAGCTTAAAGCGTATAGCTTCGAATTCAACCTACTTTACTAACGGTTGCCATGCACCTTCGGCTTCAAGTTGTCCAAGAATGCGATGACTGTGAACAAAATAAATCATGTAGTCCAACCCCAAACGACTAGCAGTAAACCTTTTGGACCATCATGTATACCCTAGGAAGATAAGTAGCATCTTTGTTGAGGTGATTCGTATATTTTACATGCTCTTAGGTTAAGATTTCTTAACCTCACTGTGAAGTCTGAACTTCAGTTACAAGACTGGAAAAGAAGAGCTTCGACAAGTAACTCTATAAGTCTATATTACCCCGTTGTTATGGGTGTATGCATATACAAGCACATCCAAATTATCATACACAAGTTCTTAATTTGATTTATTATAATATTGTTTATATAATTCACATTATGTACATAAGAAAATATTATTGATAACTACATATATCTATTTTAAATCATATAAAAAATCTTATTTGATAATTCTATGTTGTGATGGTGCTAAACTATTTAAGTAGTTATTATCTTTTAATGATATTATAATAATGAAACAAATATGTAACAATATTAGAAGAACATGTATGAGATAATAAAAAAGACATGATAAACTAAGTATATTAAATATAAATCATATGTATTGTCTATTAATGCATGACCAACCAAATTTGCTATCCAAGTAAATCAAACTTTGGTATCAAGAAAGACTAAATTGGCTTTATATATATCTAAATAGATATCTAGTTAGAAGGATAAGTTCCTAAATGGGTATCATGATGTATTTGAGACTCATCAGTTACCTAGGGAAATTGAATTTGAGTTCAATCTTCATCTCTCTTTAACTTCAATATTATCTAATTTCCTTATGAATCACTTGCGTATGCATCAATCTATTAGGTTGTTCATTTCCAACCACACACCTTATACATCAGCCGTGTTGGTCGCAGTCTATGCCTCCAGCAGTGTGGCACGGATTCAGTCGAATGGTTTCACCCTATGGATCCTCCAAGGAATATTTCATGGCAATCTTCATCTAAAGTTGAAATGTTGAAGGTATAACATCAGTTAGAACTTCTCTCCGCTCCACTTTACTTCCATTTCCTTAGTAGACTTTATTCTTCTTTCAGATAAGGATGGATGGATATGGATGGAGTACACCTTTTAGCGTTGGAGCTGAAGGAACCATGCTCACAGTTTTGAAGCATGATTCTGGAAGCAATCAAATGGAAATACGGGTAGCTGTGCGAAGTGGAACTAAAAGCTCACGCTTTGAAGTTGTTTTCCGTCCCAATTACTTTTCAAGTCCCTACAGGTCTATATGGATTCAATTTGTTTGGCATTTTTTTCATGTGGTCTTTCTATTTTAAGTGCTCATTTGATGCTTCTGTGATCCAAAGAGATTAGAAAATATGCATAGGATGATGAAGATCCTAGTATGTTTGCCTGTGGCCGATCGAGTACACTGAGGTGGAAAAACAACTTACTGATGGCACAGCCATGAGATTCAAGAAAGAAGCTTCGAAACCTCTGAAATAGTTATCGTGAAATACTAGAGCAAGGGTGTTTGATCTCGCCCTACTGAGTTCTTCCTTATTGTCATACTTGTACACTGCATGTTCTATTCAGGAACTGATTTATATTGTGAACTTTCTGCTTCTAGGATTGAAAACCGTTCACTTTTCTTACCCATCCGCTTCCGGCAAGCTGATGGTGCTAGTAATTCATGGAGGTCTCTCCCCCCTAATGCAGCTGCTTCTTATTTATGGGAAGATGTTGGTCGACAGCATTTGTTGGAGTTATCAGTTGATGGAACAGATCAACAGTCGCCTATGAGGTACAACATTGATGAGATATTTGATCACCAGCCGGTACCCGGGGGAGGCGGACCTGCTAGAGCAATTCGAGTGACTGTTCTTAAAGAAGAGAAGATGAATATAGTTAAGATCAGCGACTGGATACCGAGCGACGAAGGCCTAGCTGTTGTAAGAAGAAGAGTGCCATCATCTGTGGCACCACTTCCCCAGACCGATTTCCAACTTCAGCAATCAACCTCTATATCAAATGCCGAATTTCATGTCATCGTTGAACTTTCTGAATTGGGAATATCGATTACTGATCATACACCAGAGGAGATTCTTTATTTATCTGTGCAGAATCTTATGCTATCACATTCCTCTGGTTTGGGAGCTGATATTAGCAGGTAGGTATTTTTGCTTATTGTGACAGTCCTTGATATGATGGAAAAGAACTTCATCCATTTTCACTTTAGATGCGGCTTCATTTTCATAACTCCTAATTTGAGCATCGATTATTTGGTTGGCCCTGGATCATTAAATCTCCCTTACGAATTTGATCGCCATTGTTTCTTCATGATTGTTATGTTAGATGTAAGAATACTACAAAATAACCTTTGTTCGAGAGTCACATGCTATCGTTATCCACAGGTTCAAATTGAGAATGCACGGAATTCAAGTGGATAATCAGCTGCCATTGACGCCCATGCCAGTTCTCTTCAGGCCGCAGAAGCTCAGAGAGGATTTTGACTACGTTGTGAAATTTTCCATGACTTCGCGGTCCAATGGGTCACTTGATTTATGTGTCTACCCGTATATTGGTTTTCATGTGAGTTTTATTCTATCCTGTCTCTTCTTTCTCATTTCTTTCTTGTTGTTGAACTGTGATCTATGAATGTCTTATTCTACCTGTTTTTGACTTGCCAGTCTAAAATTGTTTAATAATCTCATTATTCCGAAAAACAGGTGCCTGAAAATTCTTCCTTTTTGATCAATATTCATGAACCCATTATATGGCGACTTCATGAGGTGATTCATCAGGTCAATTTCAGTAGGCTATATGATAGTAAAACAACTGCTGTTGCCATTGATCCGATCATTGAGATCAGGTAGGAAAATATATTCTTTTGATACTTCAGCTTCTTTTTAACTTTCCACAGCTACTTTGGCAATTGACTGGAAACTTGTTTTGGCAGAGTGCTTAACATTTCTGAAGTACGACTTAAAGTCTCTATGGCTATGTCTCCGACTCAGCGACCAAAAGGTGTACTTGGATTTTGGTCATCCTTGATGACTGCATTGGGAAACATGGAAAATATGCCAGTAAGTATAATAGTTTGTTGGTGTTGACCTTTTAATTCTTTCCATGACATTTCCTCCCTGCGATTTATCATTTCTCTTGATGGTATGATCCCTTTTTTGCAAGTGTTGGATTAGACTTATTAGTACGTTTCTGTTTGCTTATGAGTGAGTTCATGCGCTGAGTTAGTTGTACTTGGTTGTCCATCTTTGTTCTTCTTGGAGTCTTTAACCCTTAATTCCAGGCCCATACTGGTCATTAACCTAGGCAATGTGATCCTTCTTAGATTCCTTTCTGTAGTTTCATCGGAAACGTTTGGTTTACTGATATTGAAGGCGCAATAGTGCGTTTGTTTCATAACTTTGTTTTTTTTTTTTTTTTTGGGAACATAGGTAAGGTTACATCATAGGTTTGTGGAAAATGTGTCAATGCGTCAGAGTGCTGTCATCAGTAATGCTACGTCAAATGTACAAAAAGATCTTCTCAGCCAACCTCTTCAACTCCTTTCTGGGGTGGATATATTGGGTAATGCAAGCAGCGCTCTTGGACATATGAGTAAAGGTGTTGCAGCATTATCAATGGATAAGAAGTTCATTCAAAGTCGACAGCGACAGGTAGTTGTCTTCATTGTCATATGTTTACACTCTTAAAAGCATTCTGTCATTTGTGAATGCTTGACCTTATTATTTACTGACAGTCTGAACAAATCTTCATTTACACCCCATATAAAATGAAGTTTGTGATTTTGTACAACCCCAGTAGCTTCTGTACAATAGTCTATATGTATTATCAATCAGCATATCAGTACAGCATACTTCTTGATGGCATCCTCTGGAAAGTCATGGTAGATAGATAAAACGCTGAATCCTGTTTGCTACTTTACAGGAAAGTAAAGGAGTAGAAGACTTCGGTGATGTTATCAGAGAAGGAGGAGGGGCATTGGCGAAAGGCTTATTTAGAGGAGTTACTGGAATTTTGACAAAGCCACTTGAGGGAGCAAAAGCATCTGGTGTTGAAGGGTTTGTCCAGGGAGTTGGCAAAGGGATAATCGGGGCTGCTGCTCAACCAGTGAGTGGTGTTCTGGATCTTTTGTCGAAGACTACTGAAGGTGCCAACGCAATGAGAATGAAGATACTAGCCGCTCTAACATCCGAAGAGCAACTGCTGCGACGGAGGCTGCCACGTGTGATTAGCGGTGACAACCTGCTTCGTCCATATGATGAATACAAAGCTCAAGGACAGGTATCGAATTTCTGGTCCACAACTTGAATGCAGCTTCATTGCCATCTTTTATTGCAATGGAAACCATGAAACTGAAAGCTTGCTTAATTTTTCTGGTTTTGTAGGTGATATTGCAGTTGGCCCAATCAGGTTCATTTCTGGGACAGGTTGATTTATTCAAAGTACGTGGAAAATTTGCTCTATCGGATGCCTATGAAAACCATTTCATGCTTCCTAAAGGAAGAATCCTAGTAGTTACACATCGGAGAGTTATACTTCTTCAAGTAAGAATTATTTCCTGCTTTTATAAAAGGGGTGGGGAGGGGTCAGGGTTAGATATAATTTATCTTCACAGCAATAAATTTTTCTTCATCCTTGTTCAATGATGGTAATCTCATAGTCACGGTTTTGTTGTTCTCCCATTTCAGCAGCCAAGCATTGTGCTATCCCAGAAGAAGTTTACCCCAGCGAAAGATCCTTGTTCTGTGTTGTGGGATGTGATATGGGACGATCTAGTTACGATGGAGTTGACCAATGGAAACAAAGACCAACCAAATGCACCCCCATCAAGAGTGATTATTTATTTGCGGACAAGACCGACAGAGCAAAGGGAACAAGTTCGTGTCGTCAAATGCATTCGTGAATCACATCAAGCCATAGAGGTTTACACGGCTATTCAGCAAGCTCTGGATACATATGGACCCAACCAGTCGAAGGTTAGTGCTAGTTTTAAAATCGTTCTCGGTTACTCTGATGAAGGAAACTTTCCCAGCTCGCCATATCAGTTACTCGATGGTGTTTACAACCCTCCAGTTTTGTTTTCTAATCAAAGGAGGTGCATTGAACTACTTAAGCAGCGGTTTCTCACACGTCGAAGAATTTTTTCATGTCTTCGTCACTGTTTTCTCAGGGTACCTCGAAAAAGAGAGCTACAAGACCGTATTCACCATTAACTGATCAAACCAATGCGGAGGGAATGTCAAGGGAAGGAGTAGGTGCATGGTCTTCGCCGCAGGTTCCTCCGATCCCTTTGAGGTCTACATTTGGCAGTAGCTGAAAATCAAAACAGAAAGAGGGCTCTTATATTTTAGTGAGCCCGGCTTTGTGTTCTTTGGATGTGCATCTTTTTAAGTGAGGTAGTGTTCTTTCTCGTAACCACTGGTTCCAATCCATTACGGGTTCCATATAAATCAATTAATATGAGGTTCATTCTTGCTCCTTGCAGATTACTACAAATATCACCAAGTAGAATGCAATCTAGAACTAGGAGTAATACAGTGGTAGAGTTCCTCTTTCAGGTTCGTAGGATTCCATTTTCAATGACGTCGGATAAGCCAACTGAGAACAAGGATCAGTCCAGTACTCAAAAGACTGCGGTTGTGGATAGTCCTGTGGCATCTTCTGAGGAAGAGGTTTGGTCTTCTTCTGAGGATGAGGCCAGTATATGTGGGGATGTGGCCATTGATGGTCCTTCATCAAGCATTGAGGTGGTGCCATCTACCTATCGAGAGGAACAGATTGTTGAGGTCAAGGAGCTCTGTAATGAGTCCAAGGTTACAAGAAACTCTTCTAAGAGTTCTCAGAAGTATACTAAGGACCCTAAGACTGGGGCTAAGGCTAGTTCCCAGCCTAAAAGCAAAAAGTGATTTCTCACTTTGAGGAACTTTTTCTCATTTTTGTTAATATGAATATTTGTTGTTGGAATATAAGAGGCTTGCGTCAAGCCTCTAAGCAAGCTGAAATAAGAAATTTGGTGAATGTAGGTCATCTTGATATTTACAGTTCTCTAATTCCTCAATGGGAGTTCTGTCACAACTATGTACATAACCTTGTTGGTAGAATTTTTGTTTTCTGGAATACAGTAGTTGTGAGCTACACTGTTTTGTAGCATGATTAGCCAAGCTATCCATGTTAAGGTTTTTTTACGAGAGACAGACAGTTTATCTGCACCATTGTGAATGGAAGTCATACTTTTGTAAGCAGGGAAAAACTGTGACATGAGTTAATCTTGCAGAGTTAGGATTTTGAATAGGGATGGCAAAAAGCCCACATGCGATAGACCACTCACCACTAGTGGTAACCATTATAGACCATGTCCAAGGAGAACTCAGTTCAAGTTTTTTAATTTTTGTGCTGATCATCCTGATTTCATGAATATTATATCTCAAGCATAGACCATTGAGGTATCAGGAACTCCTATGCATAGATTGGAGAGTAGGTTGAGACATGTTAAAGCTTTTTCAAGAAACCATGTCAGCAAGATTTCTGAAAGAGTGAAGATTGCTAAACTGAGATGAAAACTTTCAATGAGTTGTTATCATCATGGAGAAGCATTGGGTTGCTCATTTCTTGTGCGAACACTGTTTACAAATGCATCTCCAAACTGATCGCTAACAGAATTCCCCCTTTTCTCAGTAATATGATTGGGCCTTGTCAAGCTGCCTTTATTTCTGACAGGAGAATATGTTGGCAAGGGGATCCTTTTATCCCCATATTTATTTATCCTTCCCGTGAAAATCTTTTCTGGAATTCTTGATAAGCAAGCTCTATCCCCGAACTTCTCTCATCACTGGAGGTGTAAGAAGGTCAAACTCAACCTTTTTTTTTTTTTTTGGTGAAGGAAATGCTCAATCTTCTATGATCATGAAGTCTGTTGTGGATTTATTTTCCTAATTATCTGGTTTGAGACCCCTAACCCTCTCAAAAGCGAAATCTTTCTTGGTGATACTTCAGCAATGGGGTATAAACTTTGGTAACTTATCAGTGCATTATCTTGTGTTCCCTTGGTACCATGACAACTAAGAATGATTGATTGCAGGCCTTTTGATCCACAACATCACAAAAAGGGGGCATTCTTTGTGCTAACAGAAGCCTGCCTTCCTAAATCTGTTCTTAATAAGGTTCAACAGATCTGTATGCGTTTCCTGTGGAAGGGTGCGTCTCTGGAAAAAGGAAGGGCTAAAGTAGCATGGCATGATCCTCTTGGACAAAAGCTAACAGAATTCATAGGATTAACTTTTGGACAATGAGGATTCCTAAGGGCAATACATGAAACTTGGAGAAAATTACTCCAGCTGAGACCATTGGTGATGGAATTCTATTGTTGGAAGGTGGGAGATGGCTCTTCTATACAGTTATGGCATGATAAATGGTTACCTTCTCACATCCCAGATCACCTCATCCATGCTTCAGGACTTGGTAGGGAGGCCAAACTATCCATTATTATACAGCATGGAGCATGAAGCATGAATATATAAACTTTTTATGACACAGCGTATCATCAAGCACGAAATACTCTCACATGAAGACGAAGAAGGCAGAGAGAGGCCTCTTAGGCTTGTTAGGATCCTTCATGGCCTTTGGCTTGAAATATGGTGCCTTCACCGACAGCCTACACTCAAAGGCCTGATATGCATAAAAGTATGTAAAGGAGGCTGAAACCACTAGTAACTGCTCGAATTTCACCACAAGATTGCAGCAAATAACCAAAAGCTAAAAGGCAGAAGTAAAACTGGGTTTAAAAAAAACTGTGTCGGTTTGCAATAACAAGTGCTGATGTTATGCTACCGTCGTGGCAGCATCTGAGACTTCATGGTTCCAAAATACTTGTAAAGCTATTGCTGGACGAGCTGCAGGAGTTGCAAGTTGGATTGGGAATTCTAGCTATTTTCAGTAACTACTAGGGGGATATTAATAGGGCATTCCATGTTATAATGTGATGGGCATTCAACTGAATTTCTATATCAATTAAAATTAAGTTCTATTTTTAGCTATCAAGCACCATCATTATTTTTTAAAAAATCTACAAGCAACATGGAAACACCAGAATAGCTCTCAACATCACATGTTCCATGTTTGGTTCATATTTTGCATTTCTAACATGCATGATCCATCTATAAATAACTCTAAGAACAAGCAGGATTTAAAAAAACTGCAACAAATTTAACAATGCCGTGAAGATTAATCGAGACGACAGGGGCAATCATTTCTTCAAGGAACAATGATCCTGGTATAATAATTTGCGACGACAGGGGCAATCATTTCTTCAAGAATTGCCACATTGAAGGAACAGTTGATTTCATTTTTGGTGATGCAAGATCTCTATATCTGGTAATATTAACCATAATGGAACCTTTCTTAAGACTTACAGTTTAGTTGGATATATAACAGTATTTATAATGATGCTTAAATGCGTAAAATGTATCTGATAAGTTTATATTTTAGAACACAGAACTACACGTAATCTCAGGACACCCGGTAGCCATAATCACGGCTCTGGAGGATATAGTTTTGTCCTTTGCAAAGTAACCGGAACGGGTGGTAAGGCTTTCTTGGGAAGAGCTTGGATGCCAGCAGCAGAGGTGGTCTTCGCTTACTCCTCCCTGAGGGCTGGTCGGACAAGTGCAAAGGGGCTGGCGCAAACCAAAACCGTCGTGTTAGATATGCGAAAATGCTCACAGAAGCAGACGCTCAACCTTATATTAGCCTCGACTATATTGATGCCACAAAATGGCTTCTTCCTCCAAAGTTCTTAAGGCAGTAGAACAACAAAGCAAGTGGGATCGTAGCGGTTCCAAGAATAATCGCAGCACAGGAGTCAAATATATTTCATAGATTAATAAGTTTTTAGTTCTACACAATTGTTCACAGCAATATATGCTGGGTATTGCTGATAATGTTTAGGTTCATTCGATCGATTAGCTCATTTTGGCTTGGAGCCTATCATTCTTAGATATAGTGTAGTTACGGTTTGGTCATTTCCTAACTAAAGCAAAATTTTAATGAATTAAACTGTTGTTACTGTCAATGGATCTTCTTCTTTTTTTATGATTGTGCTTGCTCTGTTATTTGAAGATGGCAAGCTTCCATATGAACAAGTGTAAATTACCTACAAGTTATGTTTTTCTTTCTTAATTACATATTAGTTTACTACCACGATAAGAAAACACAATCTTTTTCTTCGTGTCATCCTTCGAGCTCGCTCCCGTCATTGTCAATCCCTGCATCAACAAAAAAAAAAAAAAACCAAAAGAGAACACCACAATCAGCAGCAAAATCGGTACCAACAAATATCAGAGAAGAATTGAAACGGCTGTGAACATTATGTGCAGCTTTGACTATTTATCCCAAAGTACCCAGCGCTCGCCCATTATCACTGCCTCGTAGAAAAACATAACAATCATTTATATAAAATCACCATCCAGCATAATACAATAATACATTTTTTATAACGATAATAAAGTTATAATTAATCTTATCTATTATGATATATACTAAGATATTATATCTTATATTTTTCACAATACTACCATCTAAATAACATATGAAGTTTATTTCTTTCTAATTTTTAAAATTAATACTCCGTCCTTCCCATAAAAAAATAAACAGCTTGAATAATTATATTTCAGTATACTTTATCTTATTTTTTAAGCCGATTTTAGACTATAATGTTTTTTATATCTTTAAATCCAAAATAATAATCTATATTGAGAACTAATATAAACAATTTACATAAATCATACTACATAAATCAAGTTATCAAAAAATATTAAAATGAATAAGAAAACCAGTTTAATATAAAATGACATAAATGAATATATTTATTCACTATGAATATGATTTATTTTTTTCTTTCTGTACGGCGCACGGGTTACCATTCTACTTTATTACGATACACCCATTATCTTCCCCCGTATCTGTTAAAATAAAACTCACTATCATTAAAAAAAAATGCTATTTCTTCATCATATTTTATTAAAATTCAACATACATATAAAATTACGTGTCGGGTCAAATCGATTCATTTAAACTGGGAAGAAGAAAGTAATTGTTTTGTTATTCTTATGATATGAAAATTAAGTAATTCGGATTACAACTAATTTTTTATGATGAATTTGTATGAAATGAAATTTGATCATTTTTTATGTGAAGTTCACATCGTCAAATATGTATAATCAGATTGTTCCAAGAAACTACAATGGGACGGACAAGTGTCATGATTTTGCTACTATACAATTTTTAGTCCAACTGCTGAATGTTCAAGGGTTTGTTTGGTGTTTTCTCCATCCCATAAAAATTGCTTAACTTATCACGAAAATTTATATATGTATTAATTTTATTATTTTTGAACTTTTTACCCTATTAAGATTATGTGAGAGAGAGGAGTGAGAAAAAAAGAAAATAAAAATAATGAAATGAATTGATGTGATATAAAGTAAAAAAAATAAGATTATTTGGCAATTTCATATAAATAGTTTTTGAATAAGAAAGTGTTTTAATTTTTATAGGACATCCAAATAAAGTACTAAGTATCCAAATAAAGTACTAAGTGTTAGTATAATTTTTATGGGACGGATAGAGTATCATTTTGTTTCTTGTTTTTGAAAAACAAACATTTTTATTTCTGATTCTAGTTTATGAAATGGGTTAAACGAAAATAGAAAACAAAAACAAAAAACCAAAAAAATGATTTTCATTTTTTATTTTCTATTTTATCAGAATATTGTATTCAAAATCTATTTTACATAAAATTATTTTATTTTGTAAAACAAATTCAATTTTACTAGTGGATTTTTGATTTTATTATTAATTTGATTGTCATAGTTTTAAACAATAATATCAAATAGCCCCTCAGTGATTCAATAACGACTAAAATGTTTTTGTTTTTTTTTTTTTTTTGTGGATATATGTGTTATGATATGACTGCAAGAACCATTGACCTCGCACTAATGTATATCTAAGTGCTTCGTTAAAACTTTACTCATTGTTGGTCACAAGCATGTTTATGCTTAATAAGATGGCAGATAATTATCAAAAAAAAAAAAATAGAAAAGATGACAGATAATTTTATACGAAATATTGTTTCACCAAGTAGGATTTATACAAAGATATATGTTTTGATACATTCAATAGGTAACTACAGTGCGAGCGACCCGGTCAAGGCTCATGTTCTGCCCATTTCCGCTTTATAGGTAACATCTACTAATAGATTTCGGCCCAAAATGTTGAAAAAAAATAGGACTAAGGCAAGATTTTTCGCTTGACGTATCCATCAGGTAACGAAATCGTAGTTAAGTGACAAATGACCATGTCAAAGCTAGAAAGTCAACTTGGTGGTGAAATCAACCTATCAGTTACAATTCGATCATATCATATCCCCCAAATCCTTAAATTGAAGAGGATGTGGGATATGAGGGATCCCCAACGAGGAAACTTGCTATTTTGGTTCGTGAGACACGATGTTTTGCTCACAAAGAAGTTCTTGCATTGACGGAGAATCAGCCCAGATGATTTGTGTGTTGTGTGAGGAGACAATGGAAGATATACTTCACGGTATTCAAGACTGTAAAGGGGTGAAGGAGAAGTAGAAGAAGATTGTGAAACCGTAAGTTTGGTATTCTTTCTGTCAAATCAACAGCCCCAAAATATTGGATCGACTTCAATCTTATATCAGATATAGGAACAAGGATTATTGATGTTGAATGGAGATACACTTTTCGAGAGATGATACAAGGGGTTTGGTTTTGAAGAAATGATGTGGTACATAAGAACAAGTCTAAATTGCTACCTTCAAATTTTCTTTCTGACATAAAGGTGGATAGAGTCATAGAAACAGGGTTAACATGCTCAGTGAACAATAATTTTCGTTCTTATAAATGATCTTAATTTAGAAATGATAATAACCAATTTTGTATAGCTCATATATTTACGAAGTCAGATTATGATTTCTTTCTTATTCATGTTCATCGATTTATAAGATCATGGGTTGTGTCTTACCATCTGTAAGTTTGATTTATTTTAATGAAATCTTAATTATTTTTTTTTTTTTTTAAAAGCAAACAAAAGTGAACTTTATAACCAAATTGCCGAAACAGTCGTTGCTGCCTCTTGCTGTTTTCGCTTCCCAGCAATTCCCTTGATCTCATCACAGTAGGACTAGGCTTCACTGTCACACTGTAGTTAACTTGATCAAGTGGGCATCAGAAGCATTCCGCACCGCGTCACAGTAGATCTGAATAATCTATAAAACTCATATTTCATATAAATTTATGTTATAGAACATGTGAACATAATCCAGAAACTTTTCATATAAATTTGACGATAAAGATTTCCACCTTTGGAGTTCCGTAGCTGCAATCCTAGCACGAATAGATGCATAGAAGCCGCCACAACTTGTAGATTGACCTCTTCTTCTCCATGCCAACATTATAAATACTCAATTTCCCTTCATCAAACAACCTATGAACAAGAAAGCAAATAACACAAGAACAGACCATAATCACCTCTCCTCATTGATCAATGGAATCAACAAACACCAACATTTTTCTCATCCTCTTCGTCTTCCTCGTCCTCCGGCCACCAGTCACGGCCGCCCAACCAACCGTGAAAGCGGCCTATTGGTTCCCGGAGAGCGGATACCCGCTAACGAGCATAAACTCGACCCTCTTCACACACCTCTTCTACGCCTTTGCCGCCATCAACTCCACCACTAACCAGCCCTACATCCCTCAACAAGACCAAACCTATGCCACACAGTTCACCGCGACTCTCCTACACAAAAACCCCGCCATCAAAACCCTCCTTTCCATTGGTGGTGGCTCTGCAAACCCTGCCGCCTTCTCAGCAATGGCAAACTCAAACTCAACCAGGAAAACTTTCATTACATCATCAATCTCCCTAGCTCGTTCACTCAACTTCTCTGGCCTTGATCTCGACTGGGAGTACCCGCAAAACCAATCCGACATGTCAAACTACGGTTCCCTCCTAACCGAGTGGCGCTCTGCCATTGTCTCGGAATCCAAATCCTCAGGGAAGCCACTGCTCCAGCTGACCGCGGCTGTAAATTTCTCCCCATATGTTAACGGTTTGACTTACCCTGTGAATTCAGTGGCGCTCAATCTTGACTGGATCAACCTGATGGCATATGATTTCTATGCTCCAGATTGGTCACCCCCTAAGACGGAGCCACAAGCTGCACTGAATGACCCGTCAGGGCAGGCGAGCGGGACCCTTGGGGTGACAACCTGGGTCAACACAGGGTTACCAGCGAAGAAAATCGCACTTGGGTTGCCATTTTACGGGTATGCTTGGAAGCTCACGAATCCCAACAATCATGGATACCTCGCGCCGACAAGCGGTGCTGCTGTGTCGTCAGACGGGTCGATGACTTATGGAGATATAAAGGGGTTTATTAGTCAGAATGCTGCTGCTACTGTGTATAACTCGACGGTGGTGGAGAGTTATTGCTACAGCGGGACGACGTGGATCACGTATGATGACCCGCAGGCGATTTCTGCCAAGGTCGGGTATGTGAAGCAAGCGAGGTTGATTGGGTACTTTGCCTGGCATGTTGGAGCCGATGATAGCAATTCTTCTCTTGCCAAAACAGGTTAGTTATAACTAACAACGAACCTGAAATTCACATTCAATAATTGAGGTTAGACATCGTATGCACATAAGTATTTCACTTGGATAACAATACTTATATGTTTATTCTGTTTTGTGTTCGCAGCTTTTCAAACATGACACCAGAGACAAGATTTCGGATACATAGACGAGGATTTTGGATATCAGCAAGCAGCAGGATGCATTCTTTTTCAATACAAGCTTATCAAAACAGAGACGCCGCCGTTATACTGTATAGGAGATAAAATCCATACATCACAGGGTTGATGCATAAATAAAGTCTAATATGATCAACATTTGACGTACTCAAACGTGTCTAGGGAAGTCGAACCACGGATCAAGATCAATCGACTGCAACGATCAATCACGGATACTGAACAGATCAGGAACATAATCAAGTAGGAAAGAATATCAGAGAACGTACTCGGTCATATAAATTACGATCAGAGAAGAGCAATTAGATACGATCACGTTGAAATTTACAGAACAAGAAGCGATTTATTTTCTTTTTAAGTATCCAAAACACAGTAGGGAAAAAAAAAAAAAAAAAAAGGAACACAAGCAACAACTAGGAGAGTTATGAAAAGAAAATGATCATGAAAGAACTCGAATTCGCAGAGCAGATTTTGCAGCAGAAGCACTTAATCGGTGTCTTTTTTTCTCCTGACTCAGGAGGAGGTGAATTGGAGACGGGCTAGGGTTTCGGCCCGGTGAACCAAGGGGACGGAGACTTCGTCAAGATTCAGGTCTTCCACCCAGAATGTTAATTATGGAAGGATTCATGTTATTTTCTTTCACTCAGATTAATTATCTTTTTATTTTTAAATTATTAAAATATGTTTTTTTTATCATCTTAAAATAAATAATTTTTATCATAAAACTATCAAAACATTCCTACCTTACGTTATATTGATCCATTTCATCATTTTTTTTTTCACCTCTTCCACTCACGCACCTAAAAAACAAAAATATCAACTACTCTATTCGTCCCATATATTTTTCGACATATATATATTTTATATTATATATATAAATGAATACAATTGTTATTTTTATATCAAATTATATCCGATCATATCGCAGAATATATAAGATTAAAATATATAACTTATACAATTATTGATGTTTCATGATAAATTTATAAAAAATCATATATTTGTCAAACTTTATATCGATACACACACAAAATCAAAAACGATGTAAAAATAATAAAACTAAGAAAATATTCAAAATTCAATACATATATAAATCCTTACATATATTTAGATTAAATTGAAACAATATGAAATTTCTGTTACATATCCAGCTAAATCTTAGATGAAACATCTTGTCTCGGTACTGTAAAAGTCGTAGTCTTTGGAACAAGAAAAAGTCGTATCAACATATGCTCATCAGTTGACCATGCTGAAACATTTGATCCACTCTTCCCTCTCCTGTCTCCTCCCCGGCCCCTCCCTCCCGTCGCCGCCGCAGTCGTCGAAAACCAATTCCCGTCATACAAACCTTTCCATGGCCGCCGCCTCAGGTCGCATCGCCGTCGTCGGAGACACCGTACGCTCCCCCTTCCCCTCCTCGAATTCCTCGAAGATAACTAATAGTAAATTTTACTTTGATCTGTGGAATTGATGTGTGATTTCATATGGTGAGAATTTTGGTTTGTGGTTTTTTGTAGCATAATGATTGGGAACTGGAGCAAGACTCATTGGCGCTTCAGTTTCTGCAGGTTCGCTCATCGCTCTGTGAACTACTTTTTTTTTTCCCCTCTGCTTTTGTTTTTGTTGAATGATTTTGTATCTCTAATAATATGGTTGTTCGTTATATGTCTGAGTGATCGTCAATCATTTACAATGATGTATGATAGGGTAGTGTTTTGGGAACTGTTACCTCGTTTAATTGGAACCCTGTTAAGAACGGTTGTGACTAGAGGTCGCGAGTTGGTATCCCTAAAGCACAATTTACGTGTCACTTGGTAGACGATGGACTAGTGTGTTGTTCGCGCTTAGGGTCCAAGCATGGCATTCATGTGAAGGGCGATATATAGGGCTTCGTTCCACAACATAGAGCTGTACTATGTGACCAGATCATTATATTCGAATATCAATAGTTGAGATTAAAAACTTTTTCCATTAATTGAATAGAGGGGTATGCTTTTAATCTCAACCACTGATATCTAAATCCAGTGATTTAGCCACTCATAAGTTTATATGGGGTTAGCCGTAAATACCTGTTTCCGATATATATGTTATGAGTATTTTGTTAGTGGGCTTTCAATTATGAACTCAAACTTTTTTTTTGGTAGTTCATTTTCTGACAGTTTGACTCTTAATAATATGCAATTTGTTGCTAAATAAAACTGCAGTAGGAGCCTAGGGATTGATTTCACATAATTCATTACGCTTGACATATTGTGCATGATGTCTTGACTTCTTATGGCGGTTATTAACTCATCAGAACATGCCTACATTTATGGTGAACATCGGTCATTAGATCCCAATACTGTTTTTCTCTGAGAATAACTCTTGCCGGGGTTGCAGGTGCTATTGATCATGTTAGGATCAGTAGGAGGTAGAAGGGTATATGGTACACTCTCTGGCTTGGGTATACTTGGATGGGTGGTTTGGTGTATGGGATGGCCGTTAAATTCTTGTATGGAAAAATTTTGAATACCGACATGAAAGTTAAATTACGGCGGATGGTTATCTCTTAGTAGTACAGTACTATCCTTGTAGTAGTTTGTTTAGAGTGACTGTTTCCCTAGGATACACTTGTATCAAGTCGAGTTGACTTCTTTTGATCAAGTGGACTTTGAATAGGAGACTATTGGCAACATTTCTTATCTATATTGTTCGCATGACTAATATGCATTATGTTGTATTGCAGCCCGATCTGGTGCTTTTGACAGGCACGTCTTTCTGTTACTGCTCTACTTATCTGTATTTAAATGTGCCCTGAAGAAGTCCCTTACTTTATTTGTGTTTTTTTTCCCTCATTTTTTTTGTTTGCTTGATTTTCTTATTGTTTCTGCTGGGATTATCATCAGGCGATTTTGGAAACGAGAATGTTGAGCTTGTTAGAAGCATTGCAGATCTTAAATTTGCGAAAGCGGCTATACTTGGAAATCATGATGCTTGGAACACTTATCAATTCGCTACAAAGTAAGTCCCAACTGATTTCTCACATCTTCTGTTTTCTTTGATCCTCACATTTGTTCATAGAGCATATGTGAAGTTATCGAGTTAAATGTAGAATCCTTCTGGAAATAACATGATATTTTCGTCAAAACAGATCGCACTTGTGGTGACTTCTTTACATTAAAGTTATAGATCATTACATGTTTGTGTAGTGCGTGATGTGTGCCGAATTCATAAAGACATTTGTCCTGTCACTGTACTCCGTTAGGATTCTATTGACATTTTCCTTTGGATGGTAGGACGAAGGATGGAGTACAGCTTCAACTGGAGTGGTGAGCTCCTCCTTTCTATTTAATTTTCTTGAACTTCATGTTCTGATTGTTGAACGCCATTGCTGTGTGTGCGTATCTATTTTTCTTCCTCTTCCTTTGTCTATTGAAAAATCAAAATTAATTATCAAATGAGAAAGCCTTTTTTCCCCTGCCATTCTTCGGTTGCATTACCTTCTTAGTTTGGCAGAATAATATTTGAATTCTGAAACCTCGATTGATAAGATTGTTGATGCTTCCCATAAAAACTGTGAAAGAAAAGATTGCTGATGTACCTTGTTTTCATTTCAGTCTCGGAAATGAGCATGTAGCCTATGGGCGTTTAGACTTCCCTCGGCTAAAGCTGAGCGTTGTTGGTGGACGGCCGTTTACTACCGGTGGTGATCAGTTGTTCAGGAAAAAGCTTTTATCAGCAAGGTGTGTGATTGTGGTGGATGATTGATAGTTCTCAGTCAGCAACAATATGCTACTATAATGATCTCTTTGTGATTTGACCCTTTTCTCGTCATTCCATTATGAAACCCATGAGATCTGCAATCTGCATATTATTTTTCACACGCTTTAAGCTGTAGGCTATAAGGGCTTTGGAAGAAGAGTCGTTAATTTCACACAAGAACTAGGCTATAGCTCTCCTTGCGTTTTGCGGACTGGGAACATTATGTTCATATGTGAAAACTAGCATTTATCATACCGGACCTTGTACGCCAGTGTCCCCATAACTGTGGTTTACCGCTCCAAAACCTGAACTGCTGGGTTTTATGTACTATTTCAGCAATATTTTGACCAACTGTAATTCGGCTTGAGAGATGACAAATATAGGAATAGTTGGTTACCAAATCCCGTGAAAAAAAAATTTCAGACGTTGAAGAAAAGTTATGTTCACCATATTGTTTATTGACAGATAGAAGCTTTGTCGTGCACTTTTATGTTATGGGTCTTATGACTTGCTTATGATCAATGAGGTTATGGTTCTAGTTTCTTAGTTTAGTATTTGTATCAATTTACTGACTTTCCTAGTGTCAACCATGATGCCAGTGTACTACTTTACTGCAAAACTATCGGCACTTTATGTTGCTGCAAACTAACTGCAATATTCATAGATATGGAATAAAGAACATGGATGCCAGTGCAATGAAAATATGTGGAGCAGCTAAGGGGACTCCTCAAGGTCATTCAATAATATTCCTCGGACACAATGGACCGAAAGGTAGTTCCTTTGCTGAAACCTAAGGGGTTTCTCACCATTGCAAGTTAGCAAACCTGTTATACTATTTTTTTTGTTTATTTTTTTAATGATATTCATTATTCTTATCATCCGTTATGAAGGTCTTGGCTCCAATACGAATGATATTTGTGGAAAAGATTGGGTATATGAAGGCGGTGACCATGGCGATCCTGGTAAACCTCATTCTCCTACCGCTTTTTTCCTGGGATCTTTCTGGTATTTTGTTTAGGTCAAGTTTCAATCATGAGGATGGACTCTGAGACCCTTTTGACCTGATGAACTTTAAACGCATAAAGCTTTTACTTTAAACACTCTGAATTCCAACTCATTTTGCCTGCCCTAAAGACAGGAAGACTCTAGTTCTTTACGAAAAAAGCGTTATATGTACAGATTTAGCTCAGGCGATATCCCTTGTGAAAGAGACAACCAAACACACCGTCCCTCTGGTCGTCTTCGGGCACATGCACAAGGAGCTGCGGTTTGGAGGTCTTCGAAAAATGATACACATTGGAACCGACGACACCATCTACTTGAACGGGGCTGTTGTTCCTAGGGTGAAGAGATTGGTTGATAATGAGGGCAGTAGTCGAGCATTCACTTTGGTCGAGATTTCTGGCGGGAAAATCATGAAGATAACGGAAACTTGGGTTTCTGTTTCCATGGGCAGAGCTGCGATTGCTGAAGAACATGTATTGTATTCGAGAAGCAGTGATGCTTGAATATAGAGGCTTACTTGTAAAACATTTTGTACATGGAAGTTCACTACACTCATGTATAGTGCGTAGTTATTGTCAGTCTCCTGGGCTCGAATGTGTCGGTCCAAAACAATCTTATTGTGATTGGTGTAAGCGCATATTAGAGTTTCTTGATCGCCGAGTTTCTATCATTTTGATAAAAGGCAGGATTGAAATAATATGAGGATATCCGAAAGCAATCGTTTTAACATCAGTGCACACGGAGGTAAGATTGCGTGTATCTTTTCAGGTTATGTGGATCGGTAGTTATTTTGTTGTTTTGTTTTGTAAAAGACGTGATTGAAAGATACTTTGGTTGTTTGTTTATACGCGAAACTTCTTACATGCTTGACACTTTATGATTATCTACATGTCCAGAATATATCAGGAACAATTGATTCATTGATAAATAATCCTTTCTCGGATTGTGTGTTTCAAGATTAGACATTTCATGAAAAGATTATAAAACTTCATGCTTTATTATTATTACATATGTCGACAACTCAAAGAAAGACCAAATGTTGCCTCTCATATGCAAACATGTGTTAGAAGGGGTACCACCCCATGAGCATGATTTTTGCTAGCTAATATGTGTATCAAATCTCATCATCATATGCTCTCTTGTTACCATTATCAATTCAATTTCCATCCATGTTTTGCATTGCTGTCATTCTCAATGCCTCATTAGCCCATAGTTGGCACGAATTGACTTGCCTTTAGGGGACAAAAGAAGATAGAATAGCACTCATTCATGATTGATGCCCTTTTCTTGTTTAGGATACAAACAAACCTTAATATTCATTATACATGCAAATGAGTGGAAATGAAAGATACGTGAGTATTCAATTCACATGATGTATGATATATATATATTATTGATATATTTTTAATTATGAGTTTAGAGATTCGACATCTGAAAATATTGTGAAACAATCTTTTCATATAAAAATAAGGGTTATAAAATCTACGTATATCATCTTGTGTTATAAAGATATCTTCCTCTATCTTATACTTGACGATATTATGTGGATATTTTTCTTTTATTTTTTTTAAATAAAGTTAATTTATATTCATATTTGTTACAAGTTCTAAATTCATATCGAGGGCATGCAATAAGTTTTGCTTTCTATAACATATGTTCTATGGGGATATGGGTTCCGTTATTACAGGATGCAGTTCTCACAAGATTCAAATATAACGGTCAACTTTTTATTATTTAAAATTTGAAAAAATTTTGAATTTAAAGGAAAAAATTGAGATAAAGATGAAGCTAACATGACTGCAGTTGCTCAGCCTCCGTTTCCTTATGTTTTTATATCATGTATCTTATGTTTGTACAGATAAGTTTTATGTGACATATAGTACTTCACAACGAGTACAATCAGCACAATTCATGATTAATGTGCTTAATCCATTGATGTCACTTGACCAATAATGTGCTTCTGAGGTGCTTTAGTTCATTGGTGATATGTTTTAACTTACAACATGGTTTGCTCATTGGAAGTGTTTCTTTTTTTCCTTTGTGCTGGATCACAGTACAGCAATGATGGACAATAACTTTGGCATTTTCATTTGGTTCACCGACTCCTAGAGTCTGCTCTTGGTTTATTTATACTACTGGAACTTTGGCATTTTCGAAACTAGAGGCCATCAATGGTGACCTCATAATGATAGAATTCGAAACGTCTTATGGGGATTCATATAATCAATGCTAGCGTCATCATTGCGGAGTTGAAGCATCGCGTCATTAAAGCTTGCTGGGTAATGACGATGGCTGGAATGACGTGTCAGCCTCATATTGACTGGCTTGGTGGTTTCCCACCGAAAGGCTTTGGGCCTTTCCCGTCAAAAGCCCATGGGGGTTGGGCCCATCACCTATACAAGGGGATGGTCCCCCCTCTTTATTTCTCCTTCTCTTTCTTCATTTCCCCACAAACTCTCTTAAACTCAATCTATTTTTGAACTCTAAGTCCTTCCAACTTTGAATTTATGTCAATCTTTTCTACTCTAAGGTAACAATGAATTCTCAATCTACTGACTATAACTGAGGAGGAGGTTTCTTTGGGTAGAAAACCTAGATGGGGGAAGGCCTCCTAACCTTTGGACGACTCCAGCATAACAACGCCTTCCACTTCGGGGAAGGGATCATTTTCGTCCTCTTCTAACTCGAATGAGATAGAGTCCAGGGCTAGAGTCGATGTCCATATTTGTTCTCCGATGACACCTCGGATGATGAGGGGGACTCTGACCATTCTGAGTCTGATTCGAAAGCTGTCAAGACCCTCATGGCCGAGGTTGTCCCTGGGGTCGTCGAGATCCCTAAGGTCGGTCCGTCCCATGCTGCTCTTATGTGGCAGCCGGGTAGGGCTGACCCTAGGCGTCTCGAAGAGTGCTCTACCTCTTTCACTATGAAGACAGTCTTGACTCTTTTCCTAGAGCGTTGCATCCCTGAGCCCTTTGAGTTCTATATTCCCCTAAAGAAACATCGCATCTTTATGCTTTTGATTCCAAATTACCCCCCTTTAATACCCCATTTATTTGGCTTGGTTTTTCCGATCTTCTGAGGTCGGGATGTCGATAAACTCGTATTCTACTAGGAAATCGACGAGTGCCTGTGCTTTGATTTTAGGTTTGGGTTTATAACTCAAATCATAGTCGCTCAATTCGATGGACCATTTGATTAATCTCCCCGAAAGTTCAGACTTATACAAGCCTAGGATGATTGATCATTATTATAATAGGGTGTGCTTGAAAGTAAGGACGAAACTTTCTTGCAGCATTTACTAGCGCTAAAACTAGCTTTTCTATTCGGAGGTATCTAATCTCAGTATCGTGAAGTACCTTACTTACAAAATAAATTGATCTCTGCTTGATTCCCTCTACTCCATGAAGAATAGCCAAGACCGCATCGTTAGTGGCTGCTAGGTAGACGAATAGTTCTTCCCCTACCTCTGGTTTTGTTAGTAGGGGCATCTCCCCAAGATAGTTCTTTAACCCGTCCAAGGGTTTTTGGCAACTCGGTGTCCATTCCAGTTCTGAGATGGCTTCGCTCAGTCCCTTGAAAAAGGGCAAGGTCCTTCTTAGCTTAGGGAAATTAATCTTTCGAGTGCTGCTAGGCAACCTGTTAACTTTTGAACCTCTTTCTTTGTGCGTGGGGGTTCATATTTTGGATGGCTTGGACCTTGGACGGGTTGATTTCAATCCCTCTATTGGTAATCATGTACCCCAAAAATTTCTCCGACTTCACGTCGAAAGCGTCCCTCTGCTGGGTTGAGCTTCATGTTGTATTTTCTGAGCACCTCAAATGTTTTCTTGAGGTCGGTGGTGTGGTCTTCTGACTTCAAGGATTTGGTAAGCATATCATCCACATAAGCCTCCATTGTCTCCCCTAACCGAGGCTTGAATGCATTAGTCACCAATCTTTGGTACGTTGTTCCTATGTTCTTCTTCTGTGATAAAGGAGGTCTTAATCTGGTCCTCCGGTGCTATTTGGATCTGGTTGTAGCCTGAGAATGTGTCCATGAAGGACAAGAGCTCGGTACCCCGAGGTTGCGGCAACCAATTGATCAATCCAGGGCAATGGGTAACAGTTCTTTAGACAGGCCCTGTTCAAGTCAGTGAAGTCGACGCATATTCTCCACTTTCGATTTCTCTTCCAGATTCTTTTTCACGTATATTGTACCTAGGTGAAATCTAACTAATGTTATATCTAAAATATGATAGCCAAATGAGAATACACTATCAACTAACAATGATTACCCTAGGCAAGATTAAAATATACCTAGGCCAATTAATGTTATATTATACCTTAACTTAACATATCATAACATTGAATAGAAGAGAATAATTCATTGTTATGAATCATGACATTAATACTTTAGGTTATACAGAAGAGAATAATATAACCTGTACTTTGCTACCATATATACTCAAAAAGAGAATGATAATTGCAATGATTGATATTTTAATATATAAAATGGCGTTAACTATATCATATCATATCAATACTATGAATAAGATCAATTTATTCATTATCAACTCAATCCAGATCATAAGAAAATATGAACAACATGCTCAATCTTAAAAATCCCAGAGAATTATCTTCAATACATTGTCACACAAAAGATCTACATTGCGACCATGATAGAAAATAAAACAATAAAAAGAGACAATCCAAGATCCATTGCAAAACTAGAAAAAAAGTCTATAAATATAAAGAATAAACCCAAAATCCAAACGAAATTAGAGTTTTGATTAAGATCCTAATGATCGTGACTCAATCCCGATGTTGCGGATGGATGTTGATCGATCATCTTTATCTCAAATCTGCTTCTAGGGTTTGAACGTGCGTCATTTCCCTTGTTGTATGAAAGTGATCGCCTCCTTTTTTCTTCCTTTTCTGATGGGGAAGATGTAGTATTTATAGGGGAAAGGATAAGGAACAATCCCCCAAAATCTCTTATTCAAAATAATTAATTTAAACAGCATGACACAGCTGTGCTTGGATGACACGACCTGAAATGAACCATGCTTCAAGAGATTGTAGTTTTTCTTCTTAAGGTTGACACGGCTTAAGCCAGGCCATGCTTCGAAACAAACAAACCTAGAATGTGGCCCTGTTTGAATGCAGACTTCATCTCCTTTTTTCTTGCTTCATCAAAATATATCTATAATCATCAACTTTATGCCATTAACCACTTTGAATACTTCCGAACTACACACACATCACATTCCGAAACTTCAAAACATCTTCCAAACATCATGATCATTATTGGCACTCTTCTATCGACGTGTAGCTATAAAAATAGAACTTTTGGCAGTACCAAGTTCTTTGCCTTCTTTTCCTTCTTCCTGTTCTGTTGTCCTAACTGTTCTCTTTCCCCAAGTCGGTAGTGCACGTTGTCCCGATCTTGTGAGCTGAATTCCTCTACGGCACGCCCTCGAAACCGATCTTAGACTATCATCTCATCTTCCTTGGACACATGTTGGCTTATTTTGGCCAACAAGGTCGTGTAGGTCCTGGGACATTCTAAGCTTAGGTCATACGTCAGGTTCTTGTTCTCCAATCCTCTTATCAGCACTCGATAGAGGTTGGAGTCCTCGGTCTTCTGAATATGGACTACCTCTGAGTTGAACCGTTGTATATAGATCCTTAGGTTTTTTCTTGGTCTTTTCTTCATCTCGTAGAGATGTTCTGAGGTCAGCTGGATCCTCCTGTTGTTTATGAACTTGGTGTTGAATGCTTGAGCCAAGGCCTCAAATGAGCTGGTAGACCCCGGAGTGAGCCCATTAAACTATACTCGAGCAGTACCCCTTAAGGTGGTTGGAGACGCTTTGGAGATGATCCTATTCAAGGCCCCACACAAGTTCATGGATGTCCAGAAGATTTGGATGTGGTCGAAGGGGTCCCTCGTTTCATCATAAGACTCCATTGTCTGCATTTTGAACTTGTCATAGGGAATCTCCCTATTGATTTTCAGAGTGAAAGACGTCTCCATCTTCAAACCGACCGTCTCTTTGAATATCTTAAAAAGCTCCTTGACCCTTTCCTTCAGCTCCTGGGTTGGATTTGGGACAGACTCTACATGCTTTGGTTCAGCTCTCAGGCGATTTCTCGCTGACTTTGAATTGAGAAGGCTCCTGAGATCCTCTGTGGGGGTAACCGAGTGAGAGTGAGAGTGTGTGGACTCCCTCTATCCTTCCAGCGGAGTCTTGTATCGGTTCAGATGATGTCTGAGGTCCGATTGTGGCATCGTGCTTGGAGAATCCCGAAGTAGTGGGATCAATTCAGGTTGAACGCTAGGTTCTACCCCCAGCTGAGGAGAAGGAGGCACCCTTTGGTTCACGAGGTCGGACATTATCTTCATGATGATACTGGTGAGTTCCTCCATTTGAAGCCCGAGTTGGTTGAACATCTTGATCGTCATCGAGTCTGCACCTGTCCCGGCCCTGTTACTTCCTTCTCACGGAATGATGGAGGGACATTGAGCCAAGGCTGCATGGGTTGGTCACCGCCGCCAGCTTGTTGCGCTTGACCTCGGACACTCTGATGACTTTGCGTTATTGGAGTCGACCCCATGGTGGGCGCCAAACTATTTGGGTTGCACTCAAAAAGTGGGCCTGAACTCGAGAGTCCATACGTTTTAGGTGGACTAATAGTCTTTTGGATCCTAGTCCAGACGCAAAAAGCAAAACGAAATAGAAACAACAAGTTCGGTTAGTCGGGCCTGAGATGCGATCCTCGGGGACCGACTTTGATGTTTAAGTCGGTCTCGGTAAAAAAATGAAAATCAATGACTGAGTTGGGATCCAGAAAATCTTACATTTTTTAGATAGTAAATAAGAATATTTATAAAATACTATTCATCTTTATGATTAACATTTGTTGTCACTTTATGAGGTGATTGACTTAGCCATCTATGATGTGTCACTTTGTCTTTTTGTCATAGATTCTTGCCTTAATGATTTTGGGTCTTTTACCCATAAGATCACAATGATTTTATACCAACAAAGGGAGTAAGAGATAAGGCAGTGTGGTTCAACTGTAACAAAACAATATTGATTTGATTTTTGTTAGATTAAGCATTTGTTAACAGAGAAAAGATTGCAAATATATATATTGAGAGAGAGAGCCCAAAAAAATATTACATGTATTCCCTCCGTCTCACATATTTTGCTACATGTACATATTTTACAACGTATACATATTTTATACGTAGGAATATAAGTCTCGTTTTCATTTTAAATCACGTCTAATCGTCCCGTAACATGTATTAGGTTGAAATACGTAATTTACATAATCATTGATATTTTAGATGAATTTTTAAAAAAATATATATGATCATTGTTATATATATATTAAATTTTATATCGATATATATATATATATGTAGAATCAAAATAAAACAAAATTTATTGGACGGAGGGATTATTATGAAAGGAGGGACTACAGATCGAGCAAAAAGGGCAGCTCCGTCTTTTACAAAGTCAAAAGTGAAACCAACCCCAAGTGTATTTGACAATAAATGTCGTACAAATATATACCAATGCCTAATCTTCGAATGTTACTCCCTATGATTCGGATTAAATGTAACCATTGATTCAATATGAAATTTTAGATTGATATTAAATTTGTATAAATTTTGATTAAAAAAAAGTTTTTTAGTGATAGTGTCATGATAAGATTTATTATAACAGTTGAAAAAAATTAATATAATGTATTACAATGATATGACTTTTTTATGTCAAAGATTTTTCTTAAAAAAAATATTATATTTATTTTAACACAATTTAAAAAGTTAAATATTCTTCTCTAATAATCGAACACAGCAGTCATCAATCGATGAATAAATTTCAAGGTCAATATTGGAATTGGAGTAGCCATGAAAGTTCGTTGAATCAACCTGGTTGAATCAACGTTGTTGTTTCTAACTAAGTTTTATCAATGGAAATGACTAATCGTTGAAACTTCAACATTTTATGATCTGAGTTTTATGTTCTTAAATTCACACCTAAACAAAAACATGTCTTATATCAAATGTTATCTCTACTGCCACGCATTTATAACATGACAGATTTATGAAGAACAGTAACAAATCTATTGGTGTAGAAAACTCACTTTCAAAACATTAGACGTGAAATAATATATTTCTTTTCATTTTATAATACGGATAATAAAAGATCACATAAATAAAAAAAATTCATAATATTATAATTAATCCACGAGATGTTCAAATTATATTTTTTATAAATCTATCATGAAATATAAAAAATAATATAAATATAAATTATATTATCATTTACTTATAAATTATAATATAATAAAAAAATATAAAAATATTATAATTATTATAAAATGAATGGAAGTAGTATTAGGTTCCAGTTGAGACCATTTGACGGTTCTAAAAAGGTAAAGATTCCACGGCTGCTGTCTCAACCACGACACAAACATCATTAAAAATCATTACTTCCCCCAACAAAAATAAAAACAAAAACTTCATCTTGTCTATGTCTCATTTCACCATCTCTCTCTCAAAATCTGTCTGTCACCCAACAAAAATACTCAATTTCCATCAGATCCAAATCCATTTCCATATTCCCCTTTTCATCATCCTCAACCCTAAAAAAATTCTCTGATATTCCCGAAATCTCCCCCAAATCCACCGCATACCCAGAAAAATTCTCCTCATTGGGTATCCAATTCACATTCAATTCGCACCCAATTCATCCTCTAACCATTTCATCCCCATATAATCCCCTGTTTTCATTTTCTGGATTCATTTTTTCATCCATTATCATGCATTTCACAATCTTTCTGATCAAATATTGGAACTTTTGAACCAACCCAGAAAAATTCTACCCATCGGGTATCAAATCACTTTACAATCTTTTTGACCCAATACTGAAACCTTTCCGTCACGTTAACATTACAACAGGGATAAGACAACGTACATTTTTCCCGTAACTGGGTTGTGTTATTGCTGTTTTTTGAGCAAAGAAATGGGGAATGTGACGTCGAACGTGGCGGCGAAGTTCGCCTTTTTTCCGCCGGAGCCGGCGACATACCAAGTGTACAGAGACGAACAAGAAGGAGTGATGGTGTTTTCGGGGATCACGGCGGACAAGAACGTGAACGTGCACGTCGTGGAGACAAAGGCGGGGAACAAGATCGTGGCGACGATGTGGAAACACCCTTTTGCGAGGTTCACGGTGTTGTATTCGCATGGAAATGCTGCTGATTTGGGCCAGATGATGGAGTTGTTCATCGAGCTCAGAGCTCATCTTCGTGTTAATATTATGAGGTAAAGAACGAAGTCGAGAGGGAAATAAAAATGTAAGTAGGAGTTTTGTTGGATATGTGTCTTGATGTGACATATGATTGAAAATGAAATTTAACACAGTTTCTCCCTTAAGGCTTATGTCTCAGAATACTTGTGTACATTAAGATTGATTTTGAATTTCGCCATAACATTTTTTCCACGGATATGAAAGTCTGGGTTTTTGGATGTGAAACTTTTGGGAAACTACGGAGTAATTTTTATTTTTTTTCTTTGTCATTTTGGAAATATTTGTACTCCCTCCTTTCTGTATGTAACATTATGTTTAGATTATCTCAACAACATATTGTAATATATTCATTATTTTTTAAAAACGTTATAGTAAACCTATTCTTTTTAATTTTTTTCATTAAATTTCATAAAAATTCAATTCGTATATAAAATCATTTATCTAATCAAATGATTGTTTATAAATTGAAACAGAACAACATCAATTTCATAAAAATTGAACATATATGAATTTCTGTGTCCAAATAACTTGTTATCTATATTATTATTTATTTTTCAGTTTAATGAGGCCATTCAGGGGCGATGAATTTATTTGTGCAAAAATATCACATAGAAGCACAGTGCACATTTCATATACTGTAGTAATTTCTGTCCTTTTTGTTTCTCTTGTTTTTTCACTAGAAGAAAAGTAGTAGTAATTCATTTTTATATCTGTTTCACTTAAATTGACTCGATTCTTATTTCCTTTACCGTCAAGGGCCAATGCCGTACAAGGGCTGTGCTGCTCACTATTATGCTTTCAAATTTTGGTTTTGGGTGGAACATAGGTTATGATTTGTTAACTATTTCTATAGGTTCGATATTGCATAATATTTTGTAAGTTACCTGACATTCTTATACTGCGCTGTTTCTATGTTTTAGACAACATCCGTTTGAGGCGTACCTCGCAAGAAATTATATGTGTAGCGAAGTTCTTATAATATATGCACGACAAGGGGCATTTGATGTTAGAAGTGCTAAATGTGTTTTTCTGTGTTGCAGCTACGATTATTCGGGATATGGAGCTTCAACGGGTAAGGTAAGGCATGATGATTGATTTGCCCATTGCTCTGCTACTTAAATGTCTCGCCGGTTCCTGATGATATGATGATCTTTGTGTTGTTATATTGATAGCCAACGGAATTGAATACATACCATGACATAGAAGCGGTATACAACTGTTTGAAGAGCGAATACGGTATAAAGCAGGAAGAACTTATATTATACGGGCAATCAGTTGGAAGCGGGCCGACTCTGCACTTGGCTACGCGTCTACAACGGCTTAGAGGGGTTGTACTTCATAGCGCGATTCTTTCAGGGATAAGAGTGCTTTATCCTGTTAAGATGACTTTCTGGTTCGACATTTTCAAGGTAACATGATTACTGGCTATTATGATTTTTTCGTTTCAGTTGTTCTTCGTGATCCTGATGGCGAAATCTGACTTGGTTCTTGGCTTAAATGTTTTCAGAATATAGACAAGATTCGAAGTGTCAACTGCCCGGTTCTAGTTATACATGTAAGTTTCTGTTTTAAAGTGAAGGCATCCCCCTGGACATAATAGGCATAAATTCGGGATGATCGGTTTGAGGTGGATAAAGTAGGATTTTTCCGAGTTATGCCCAGAAGTTAGGATTGGTGTTTCGCTTTTCACATCTTCTGGAATCTTTGATGGCAGGGAACAAGCGATGAGATAGTTGATTGGTCACACGGGAAAGGGCTATGGGAACTCTCGAAGGAGAAATTCGACCCATTATGGGTCAAAGGTGGCTCTCACTGTAACCTCGAGACATACCCGGAATACATCAAACACTTACGGAAGTTCATAAACGCAATGGAGAAAGAGGCTCTCACAAAACCCGCGAAACAACTAACCCAGGCACCCAGCATAGCAGAATCTAGGCACAACAGGTGCTTACGGTTCGGCAAGAGATAGGCAAAGACAACATGTAAAACGGATCACCTTTCATCCCACGCTACCTTGTACCTCACGACGAAGAGATTCAGGCCATGAAGCTCATGAGACCGGGATTGGACATGCATGTACGAGACTTGAGATGAGCTCGAATGATGTACAGACGGCCAGAACTTGATATTGCTTGGACTTCTACTTCAGAGGTAGGATTTGTAGATTGTACTGTTGTGCCCATGAAGTGATGTGAGCCTTTTAGATATTCATGCCCTGTACAATAGACTTCAGGTTAGTCTACGCTAATGAATTGTGTTAGGAAGAGCAAATGTAAGATTGTTCATTATTAGTCGAATATCTTTCGTTATTTGATACATCAAGGGTCTACAGAACCCAAATATGCTGATGTTCGACTGAGTTGGAGCTAATAAGAAAAGAGAGCGCACTCGTATTCATTCAGTTCGACCCCCAGTTTACACTACATACATACATATTGCAAACCAGCATGGCGAAAACATGAACGTGACAGGACATAAAAAACATGGTCGAGTCAAGAGTTCATTAGTGGCTAGAATAGTACAATATGATGATCAAACAACGGGAAATATACAAATACATAACCTTTCAAGCTAGTGATTACAGTACAGATGCTATGTATTAATACTCACAACAAATACCTATCACGACCCTGATTATGGACCGCGATACATCATAGTGTCAATGACAATTACCGTGACAAAGTAAATGACAATTACCGAACATATGGATACATTGTGTGCATGTCATGCCCTTTTTACTCTGTGCTAGCAAACTGGTTCACTACAATTCCCAACCCAATTTACGGGCACGTCGCTCCCACAAAGAGGTTATCTTCTTCTCCTTGGTGAGCAATGCCACGGCACGCTCCCTGGCTGCCTCACAAGTTTCTGTGGCGGCATTGCACTTCTCCGCCTCCTGTTGGTACTGTAACGCCACCCTTCTTGCTTCAGCAAAAGTGGTGTTCATGTGTCGAGAATGTTCCTGAGCAACGACTTCTACAAGCTTCATCTCCTCAGACAACAGGTCTACGAACTGCTTCTCCATTTCCTTCTTCAGATCTGGATCATTGCTCCCGCAATCTGCAGCATTGTATATTTTGCAACTTATTTTATGTTCATTGTACAGAAAAGGAAAACATATGAATGACTATGATCCTTGGACAAGGAATAAGGATCCGAGTCGTCACATTCTATTTTGCATAGAGCAATACACAAGAAATTCTTCAAAAGCATTGTCACAGAAACCATGATGAAAGGTTGCAGTATAAGCTTAGGTTAGGCCAATTACGCGGTGTACAATTAGTCTGAGCTTTTGAAACATATGAAGTGGCAGCTCTTCTAGTTCCGGTTCTCCCTCCTTTTACTGCTTCTAGCATAAAATAAAATACGACTAATGCCTAAACCATATGTAGCTGGTCAAGACAACATACATCGTGTCAGATGCTATACAATCATGCAGTAGAACTCGCTCATATAGAAGAACAGCACAGAACACCGTCTAGATCCACAAGCCCGCTGCTATATCATAGAAACCAAAACCTGTCCATAGTCGAGGTATATTCCTTCCTCTTCCTATTCAACAATAGTGGTACTTCATAATCGAGGAAGATAGGCTACAGAAAGCTCAAGAAAAACACATCACAAACCGTACAACATGATTAACATTTTCGTGTAGGTTGCCCAGGAAGATGAACACTAACCTGTCACAGAAAGATTGGCTAACCCTGCAAAAGAGCAAGAACACGGAAAAATATGTTAGCATAATTCCATTATCATGGTTGTAAACCATCACAATGACTATCGTCGATCAGCTTATCATGCACTCAAAGATACCAGGATAGTCGATGAGAAAACTTCAGGCACCAACATCTATAAACATAGAAAAAGTGAAGCAACACTGGTTTCTCACCTACAAAGCAAGCTTCATCTCATTTAATAAAACTGCCTAAATGCATACGACAACACCATTCTCCTAAACTCCTAAATCTTGTGAGCTCATGTTAACTGACCCACATTTTAGTGCTCCTTTCGAAATACCTCTGGACGGATCTCTCAGCTAATCACCAAAATGTGAGTCAGCACAAATTTCAATCACCAAAATGGGGCAAACACATCAAATTTCAATTAAATTCAGCACACAGTCCACAAGCATAGAAATCGGCAATCTCTCAACATCCTACAAAATCACACACAAATCTCACTCCACAGCTCGAAAATACCAGAAAAAACATGAAATCTTGAGCAAGGAATCTCATAAGATACAGTTTTCATCACAAGAAGGCAAAAACACAAAGTGTCCACCACAAATCAGTTCCAAATCTACAAGCACACAAATGGGCAATGTCCAAAAACCCTAAATCCCACAATAAAACCACTCCAAATTTCAAAATCGCAAAACTCCACAAGATCATCAAATGGGCACCTTTCAAAGCACAAAAGAATCACAAAAAACCACACACAAACCCAAATCAAACCTCAAAACCCTATAAAATTACCAAATGGGCACCCCCAAAACAACAAATTCATCAAATGGGCACCTCTCAAATCACCCAAAACCCCCAAAACAACCAATCGAATCACACCCGTTCAATTCAAGAAAGAAACTTTCACCAGGTGCAACTTGGAGCAGGGAAAGAGGAGGAGGGCAATCACAGACACAAGGAGGGCAACTGGGAAAAGAGCTGCGGATAGTGTGGTATCCTTTCTTGAACTTCCAGTAAAGCGCTGGACCTGATACGCATAGTGCTGAGATTATCGCAAATGAGACTAGGCAGAGCCTCAAGCATGATGTTGGTGGCCGCCTTGATCCGACCACGGCTCCTGTCATGGTGTTGTTTGTGTGTGATCAGAGAGTTTGAGAGTTGGGGTTGTGAGTGCGTGGGATTGTAGATCTCATCTGGGCATGGTTTTGCTGGGTTTGTTCGGCTTTGCAAGGTTTGGTAGCATTTGTAACATGGTTTGTGATACTGTTCTACCGACACTATGAAATCATGAACTTGTCTTAAAACATACTCCTTCATTTTATATTATCCGAAGTGTTTTTGATTTATTACGAAAAATTCAAAAAATTTAAATATGTTGAATTTGTATGATGAAGTTTGTCATAGGAGTTTGAAGAGAAGTCAATGTATGTACAGATGAAAATAATTTGATGTTTTTTCATTTTAAAATATAATCAAAAAAAGAAGAAAAAAGTGTGGTTTTATTCATTTTAGATGACAAAAAAAGTTTAAATTAATATGAAATGAATAAAGTATATTTAATGTCGATGTTAAAACGAATATGTGTGTATTTTAGAGTAGGTATCAAATACTATAATTCATTTGTTCTAGGTAATCTATCTCATACATATCATTTTGCAAATCACTAATGTACATTGTAAGAATAGCATCGATGGGTCCCGAATGTTATACCGTAAACACCACCATCACCATTAATAAGAAGTGAAAGATAGTAAACTAGATATACATGATGAAGTAGGTGCATGGGATATGATGGTGTGGTATTTGATTATTTTTTATTCCGTCCCAATTTTTTCAATATTTTTAAAAATTCATCCCGTCTCGTATCAAATATTTTATCCGTTTCAGATAAATTATGACATATTGTTAAATATGAACGTCCCACATAAATTATGATGTTTTCTAATTTGATAATTATTTGGGATATAAAAGTTCAAATATCTTTATTTTACATCATTATCATCTTCTCCATCATTATATTTTCTCATAAAGTTAATTAATTCCTTAATAGTTATGTCTAGTCAACTCTTCATAATTTATGAAGGGATTGTCGGATATCGGTCTTCCGGTAATTTGATATGGGAAATTTAATTCGTATTGTTCCGTAGCAAATATCTCATCCCAATTTTACAGCATAGTTATCATATATTTTTGGAACCTTAATTTTATTTAAGACTATCAAGTTTACATACATTCTTTGAGTACAGAATGTTTTCAGGAAACACAAGATGCGACACTCAAGGTCTAGTGAAAATACAAAAAGCAAAACTACAAATAGTGAAAACAAACAAATAAGAAATCATCTTATCCATACATCTCCTAAATAGATATATTATAAGTTTCATAAAATCTTTGATGTAAGACAAATAGAAGTTTCAATGAAATAAAAAATCTAATAATGGATATTTAGCGTAAGAAAATAATATGCATAAAATAGATTTATAAATCATTGTTTCTTATATATATTAACATTAGCATCCATAAAATGAATTCTTGTATGTTGATATCTAAATTGGTATGTGAAAAAAAGACATTTGGTCCGACACGAGAAAATCGATCCAATACTTTAAACATTTCCCATATCGTATCGATTTTTTTTATATTTAGTTTGGTTATTTTCGTATCGATTTTTTTGATATTTAATTTGGTTATTTCCTTATTGATCGAAGTCAATCGGTATGAATTTCGGAAATCGGCCCGGTAATTTCGGAAACTTTTTGCTCACCTCTGTGATGAAGGTTCAAGATATCTTTCTTCTATAAGAATAAATAAGCACCTTCTGACTGAAAGTTGGGTGGAATACAACATGCTATTTTGATCAATAATCAATTACATATATCAATAATTTAGATGACCTTGATCAACATCTACAGCATATTAACATCTCTGCATCGATCATAGTTCATCCTTTTCCAAAAATTCGAAGACTTCACAGTTCATAAGATATCAAACAACCAAAGAATAAGCGTTGAGATAGATGACGGCATCACTTGTCACATGAATTGCTTCACATAAAGCATCTTTCTTATAAAAGAAACAAAATTCTGTAATGTTACAACCACTGCATGAACTGCAAGGAGAATCCTTTGCTAAATACAAATTACACAGTGATCCCACACATAGTGCACAACTCCACCGGTGCCACAACAATGAGCATTGCCTCGTACCAAATCAAGAGATGCAATCACATCCAGGGATGTAATTCATATTAGCAAGCGATCATTTGAAGGAAGAGTAGCCCCAATGGTTACAAGAGATTTAGACTTCGATGAGGTGAAGCATCCGGCCTGATCATGTCAACCCAATCTCGCTTCTCTCCTCAATACCTACAGCACCAGCGGAAAAAAGAGTCACAAGAGAAATACAAACATCTAAACAACTAATAATAGGGTAAACACGGATGAAGAGCTACCATGCCGGATCATACGAGGATCTAAGCAAAAACACTTATGTTGCATACAGATAGGAGAGGGGTCTAGTAACTTGGAGAAATTTAGTGAAATAGCAATGCATTTCATAATGGGTGTCGGAAAAATGAAGAATGTCGACTACAGTCTTTGCCTTCCCCATCAAACCTCATACTTTCCAATTTACAGCTTTGGTCCGTTAATTAGAAACTTATGTCAAGAATCTTTCAACAATGGGAAATGTCCAAGGTTTTCATGAAACATGGAGTGTGCAATATAGCTCTTCACATCTAAAGACAACACACCAAAGCAAGCAGCAGCAAGTTCGATGGCATACTTCAAAGTATTTATATGCATCATAGCCATTAAGATAATGGAAGTTAAAATCTAAAACACAAAGCAACAAGTTTCAATATGACAATTGCATTACCTCTTCTGCAAATTTTATAAGGATTGTTGTCCTAGGCCGTGCCTGACCTTCCACAGGCACAAAATGAGCCGTAACTACAGCTGGGAAACCAGCACCATCCAAGACACCCTTGAAGGACAAACAATCATGACATTAGAGGCCTCCATCACTGCAGAATAATCGTCCATAGAAGGCCATGAAACACATACCCTCACTATTCCAGCAACAAAAGCTCCGCAGTTGAATGTACCCATGTCTTTTGGTATTGATATAAATCTGATGACGTGTGAGTCGTTTAGCTCAAAACTGTAACACCTCATGAACAAGAAGTGCGAGCATTCAACAGCAAGTGTTACCTATTCACAAGGAGTTCTTTCTCACTGATCATGTACTCATCCTCATGCTCAGTGCCTTTCTCAAGTGAGTCAGCCACCTACAATGGATGATGGATCACTCACCTTTACCTCATTAAGTTTAAAATTTTAACAGTCGCCTAGTTAGTAAAAGTTTTTGAACCTCATTACAACAAGCACACATAGAAAGTCCAAGTCAGTTCAGACTCGGCTCTAAAATAGATGACATAACTATAGCAAAGGTGAAATCATGGACTAACCTTACCAAACAACACTTTCCATACAGTGCTGTGTACAAAGGACAAAATACCTAGCAGACGTGTCTCTCTTCTGTTCCCCTAGCATCAAAATAAAAGTGCAAGTTAGCAATTTAGAAAGATTTATCATTTACGTGGAGCTGGCATAATTGTAATGTGGAGTAGAGGATGCATTTCGAGCTGTTATAATCTCATGTACAAAGGAACATGGACTAAACAGGGAAAAATTCGTAGAACTTCTGCAAGTATGTAGATTGTGTGTTGCAAAGGAACTAATCATCTTGAAAGCTTCAATATAGGATAAAAGAGTTATGAGCTGAAGTGCGACTGTACGTAGCAGGCTGTCTCAACTTGAAGTGTGCGCTGTGCATACGGCATAGACCTCAACTCTTACCATGTTTTGACTAACAGTCTTTGACAACTCGTGTTTGACGCCATTTCGAAGAACTCATTCATAAGAGACAGGGCGCAGAAAATTACTTAAACCATATAGGATGAAGGGATGAACTTAAAGAACTGTCAAGAGCAAGAGGAGAACAATATTTGACACTTCCAATCAATTGAATATGGGCAGAAGTTGGGTGAGACAAATTACCTTTTCCCTATGGCAAAGAAGTTCTAATACGCGGGCCCCAACAGCATATCCTGCATCCTCCAGCCTGCTCCACCATATCAATGTTGGAAAATAAGCTTTAAAACAATGTACTATTCCCCTCTTTATCATCCACAATTAATTTCCTATTGCATGCCTCAAAAACTGCATTGGCATATTTAGCAATTACCAGCAAGTTCATACACAGCAATGCTACAGACTGATACGCGAACTGACAATTCGCCTTTAGTTTATACAAGAAGTACTCCTCACCTTCTTTCTAATTCAGTAATATTATCCACTTGACTCTGATTGTATTGGACCAACTCGGAGAATAAGAACGCGAATGCACTCAAGCTGACCTGTAATCATATAAAAAAAAATCCATTGTTAATCAGAGAACTCACTGCTCAAGAGTCAAGATTTCAACTCTCAAAATATAGGCTAAAGCAAATGATATCTTCCCCCTAAAGCTAGGAGTATTATTTGTAATTCAAAGTTATAGCACACATTAACACCATTTTATTGTACCACGAACTTTAATGGCCCTGGGTTATGTTGTATAATATGAAAAATGAGATAATCCCAGCATCTCTCCATTCCATACTCAGGTTGAAGCCCCTCACAGCGTCATTTTTTTCTCTTTGTTAATCCCATGTGCATTCAAAAGTCTTTCTATGGCTCCTATGACATCTACCAATAAATTGCCTCAAACAACTCATGTTTTCCGGTCTTCCCCAGGAGTCCATGAGTCCATATAAACTTAAAAACGAGCTCCCACCACTTGAGTCTGAAAACACAACATGATAACTAAGAACATAGCAAACTCTAAACCATCAATTCAACCACTCTAATCTGATCTCTTCAAGTGACACCTAGCAGCATCAAGTCTTTAAAAACCACAATTGCAGGTAAAGATATTAAAGACCACTCCGAAGCCCGTTGGCTTCGGCCGGTTTATCTGGTCCTCTGAGTTTGCGGAATATTCAGGTGACCAAAGGGCGATTCCTTCGGGACAACCTTTTATAGATATTAAAGACTATTCAGTCATTGCGACATAAGCCCTGAAGCATCGGATAAAGCTCTCCGATATCTGCTTCCATCAAGGTTCTCAACAGTGGCATTAAGTCATCAACGCCCGCAATTACGAGTAACAATATCAAGGAGTACTGGTCAAAGCCTAACACTAATTTGGCGCCGATGAGTTCAAATTTTCTTCTACCACAAGCAACCCTAACGAAATGATGATACACATTGTAAGCTCGAGATCAGGCATTGTAATGTTTCCATTGTCATAAGCATCAACGAAATTGTAACTGAAACCGGACACCACTACGCGTAATTTTTCCCCCATCACCATCAAACCCTCAACAATTTACCAATCTACTCATGACCACAATCATCCTTCAACACCAATTCCGATTCCGATCCCAATTCCGCCCCATTCAATCCCAACCTCATTTCGCATCCCATCACGCCAAAGCCCAAACCAAAAAAATCAATTAGGGTTTCAACATTGAATGACCCAATCGACTGAGCACATAGAAAACATAACAACAATATCATCACATCCAAATCACGATAGGATTTCGAAACCTAACAGGGAAATGAGAAAAGAGGAAAACTGAAACCTCTTGTTTGCCTTTGCTGAGGGGTTTGTCGAGGACGTTGGTGTACTGCTTCATCGATTTTCCTCCTATCATCTTCCTTTTCTGTTCGCTGTCTCTCGTCTTCGCTTTCTGTGATCTTTGATGAATCTCAGTTGCAGAGCCTGGTTTGGGTTTTTAATTGGTTTCCATCATATCAATCAGATTACGAATGATATTACAATTTTGAATTGAGTTTAGTGTAAACAACAACAATAAACTGTTGTAAATAACAACCATCACACATTTTCACAAATTCAAAAATTTGAATTAAAAAAATTCCAAAGTATTTTTTAAAAAATCTAAAATACAATGAAGATAATGCTGCATCGGAATTCTTTATAGAAGATAACCATAACTTATGAGTAACAACGCTCCCTTTAAACCAATCTCAACCATAGAAACATTTTCCGAGTGACATCCAGATATAGACACATTCCTGCACCCTACTTATGAGTTTGACTTTGAAAGGAGAAAATAGAAAAAGAAAGAAAATTGATCAAATGTTTTTTTCTTTGTGTTGCTTAAGAGTTCTGAACAGGGCAAAACAAAAATGTTAGAAAGAAAACTAACAAAAATTTTTCTTCAAAAAATTTTGTTTATGTGATGGTGGGATTTAGATAAAAAAAAACTATTATCCATTTCTCGTTTTCCCTGCCAAAACTCTCAAGCAGTGTGCTATTGTCGTAAAGATTCGACAAAGACAACCCACTTAAGACTGTTAAAACGAAGATCGAATCGATTATCTAATCGTTATTAACGATTATGAGTTTCACTTTGAAAGGAGAAAGTAGAAAAAGAAAGAAAATTGATCAATGTTTTTTTCTTTGTGTTGCTTAAGAGTAAAAAGAAAAATGTTAGAAAGAAAATTAACAAGAATTTTTCTTCAAAAAATTTTGTTTATGTGATGGTGGGATTTAGATAAAAAAAACTATTATCTATTTCTTGTTTTCCCTGCCAAAACTCTCAAGCGGTGTGCTATTGTCGTAAAGATTCGACAAAGACAACCCACTTAAGACCTTTAAAACGAAGATCGAATCGATTATCTAACCGTTACTGAAATCGATAAATCGAAATTGACTGAACCGATTATTAAACGGTTCAGGTTTGGTTTACAAAATGAAACCGTAATTTAAAATCGAAGCGAACCGAATAACCGATGATAAATCGATTAACTAAATCGTATAAAATCAATTTTCGAGCAATTTAAAATTAATTATCATAGTTGTTTTATATATAATTGTTAAGTTTAAAGATCGAATACATTACATAATATTAAACCTGATATAACCTAATATTTTTAGTATAGTGGATATTATCTTTGCTTCTTTTGTAAAAAATAAAAATAAAAATCATCAATCGATTTTTCTCTTTATTTTGATTGAACATTTTTTATTTTTTTAATAAGAAAATCATTTCTTCATATATTTTTAATATACGGAGAAGTATACAAATATATCGAAGTGAAGTTCACTTTATAAAATAATACCCACAACTTTTGATGCTACATTTCGGTACCCCTTATCTTTTGTTTTCCTTTTTAGTGCTCAATATTAAACGACCTAACTATACCTAACCATAATGTTCCTTCCCATAATTATTACTCCCACTTTCAGATCCCCCCGCCATCCTTACTCACTGTATGCTCCTCTATCCATAATTTCTCCTCCTTTGACCTAATCTCTCATCAAATATCTCATCTTCATTATTACACATCAACAAGCTACAAGAACCAGTTCTTGTTATTTTCATGTCATAAGAAAAAGATGACAACAAAGAAAGTTATCTTCCATTGAAAATAACATACATATCTACACAAGCATTGCTGTCATGTGATATCCTCCAATGATACCATATATGTTAAGTTTATGACAAAGGAGATTGAAAGAGAGGATGCCAAAATTCATAGTTTTCTTTTTCAATTTGGCTCATTATTTGACACAATCAAAGCTTTACTTTGTAACATTTTGATTTTCTTTTTGGAATGCGATTTTCGATGTGGTGATATAATGAGGGTCGATTTTGAGATGCTTGTTATTTGGAGGTTGATTTGGATATCAAGGATGATTTTTGTGATTGATTTTGGGATTTTTTTTCTTCAAATCAGTAGCTTTCATGCTTTGGATTAGGTCATCTGTGTGAACTAAGAATCAGTTTATGGGTGGAAGGCTTACCATTTTGTGTTTTGTGGAGTTTTTGTTTCGAATCTGTGATGGAATGTTTTACGAACAAAATGTGGATTCTTCAAATCTATTTTCTTAACGTTAGGAGGACAATAGACTGATATTGAGATAAAAGTGTAGAATATGAAGAGTAAAATTATGCATCGTCTATAATGAGAGTTTACAAAATTTCACTTTGTAGTATCACCACAAATTTGACGCAGTTCATAATTTCATAAGTCTTTGTACATAGTTTCATTAGATGCAGTTCATATTCTTTGAGATCTAGTTCATGTTGTAGATTTTTTAATTTCTTTTGTGGTTGTAGGTCAATAGAATTTTTGAATATGCCATAATTGTTAAACGCGCAACTTGTAACTCTATGTCAATTCGAAGGAAACTGTTATTCCAACTCCGTGAGGAAGTTCATGTCGCTCGTAGGCATATACGACCAATTACGTGAAAAGTGTCTCTAAATGATGTCAATAAACGTGGTCTTGAGGTATGTTACGCCTCAAATTGGATGTTATATCTTTGATCGTTGACGCTGATGTGGCAAATATATACCATGTGTACGAGCTGCAAATGACGGCGTGATCCAGATGGAAGGAATAAAGAGGACAAATCCACCTCCACCTTCACCTCCAAGAAGTAGCTCTTCGAATGTACATTTTGATGCAAGGTAAGTAGCAACTACAGTTGATATGATCCTCTATGCAATGCACATGATATCTTAATCAATGCATATCAAATTTATCTGACAGTTCATTGATTTTTTTGTGCAGTAAATGTACTAAATCGAACTTTCATTTGTTATCATTTGTACAGATCTTGAAACGAAGAAAGTCCAAATGTATGATTGCACGAAACACGGATAACATCTTCATCGAGTTATGGAGTGATTGTATCGAAGGTGTTGGTCAAGTTTTTGTAAACGTCAAGGAATTTCGTGCGGTTATAAAGAATCATGTCATTTCTATACGGCGGAATTTCAATTTCGTGTGGTTATATGTGTTGAAGTTTTTATGGAATTTGATGAAAAAAAAATAGGAATAATGAAGTTGTTTTGAAAGAAGGTAATGGATATACTGTATCAAAATATGATTAATGTAATTTTTAAAGATTATATTAGTTAAAAAAGGAAAGATTATAAATAAATTGGGACAACGCAAAAATAAAATATTTTAAAAAAGAAAGATTATAAATAAATTGGGACAACTCAAAAATAAAATAAAAAATATTACGTGTATTATGAGACGGAGAAAATATCAATCTTTATTCTTAATCTACTTAGAACATATACCATAGTATTTTTTTCAATCCTCATAAAATGGCTCTCACCGACAAGTACTATAATTGTCAACCTATTATCAAAAATCAGAGTATCTATTTCTATGAATCAAACTTTCAGTAGGGCCCTGTTGTATACCTATATCCATATTCATATATTGAAATGATGCTACCATTCTACGAAAATATAATATATATGTAGTTTGTATTATTTTATATATGTGAATATAAATCTCGTTTCATATCAAGTCATGTTTAGTCGTCGCGTAATATGTATTAGGTTGAAATATATAACTCATACTATCATTAATGTTTTACGATAATTTTTTTTTAAAAATAATTTGATTATCATTATATACATATCAAATTTTATATCGACATATATATAAAATAAATGCGTTTTCCATAGGATGAAGCAAGTATAAAGGTTAACTTTTTGATTGCACACTATATTCATATACTGTAACGTAGGACTGTTTTCAAGGACGCCTTTAGATACCCAGAAGACATCTTCAGCTTTCCCCTCCTGCACAACCTCCTTCGAAACAACCATCGCACTGAATTCCTCCAAAATACCTCCTTGCACAACTTCCTGCACGTTCAAAACAACTTCTCACTAGCTTCCTTCGAATCTTCCTGCAAGTCCCCCTTCAAAACCTCCTTGGAAGACACAACCATCGAACTCCCCTTTGGATTTACACCCTTCGAAACCTCGTTTACCTTACTCTTATTCTTCTCCTTCATACCTCCCTTTGACTTTTTACCCTTTAACCCTAAACCCTAAACCCGTGCTTTACCTCCTTTCAATCCATCCTTCAAACACAATCCCCTGAGAACCCGTCAAAACCCCCTTGAAATCGCCCTTGAACGCCTCTCCCTTTATTTTTCCTTCCGTCAAACCCTTCTCCGCAGGAATTGTCGTCGAAGCCACACTCGAATCGCCCAACACCTCATTTCGTGATGTTGACAACACATCGACTACATTCCATCCACGCTCCAAGTGTCACTGCAACCGAAAGTTGACCACTGGTCGTCGGAAGGAACCATCCCCACTCTCCTATTCCTACATTTTTTTTGTTTTGAATAATATTATTTTTTATTATTCATTTTTTGTGTTAATATTTAGTCATTTATCATCAATAGTTTCTTTATCATGCTAGTCCGTACTTAAAATTTATCCTGGTTCTTCCTAGTAATAGTAAGATGAGAGCAACCACAAATTGATGATATGAAAAGTGAATTTTTGAAGAGTCTATATCATTATAAAGATCCAAATTTCTTTATGCACATAATGATATATGCTCAAAAGCGTGAGAATTTGATGGAGATGAGGAATGAGAAAAAAAGACTTTCAATCAAATTCTTTTGCAGATTAATTTGTATCTGAAGTCTTGGAACATATTTTAATTTTCTTATTAAGTTTATTTAAAATTTAGATTTTATTAATATAATAAATTTCTTATAAAATTTATCATTAATATAACTACATATAATATTATCAATATAAATCTATATTAATAATATATATTTTTATATTTTTAAAAAAATAAGATGACGTTTATCTTTATCCTTGAAACCAATTTGGATGTAGACGTTTCACATTTACTTAGGTTTTTTCACACACAACGTGGTTGTCTTTGGTTGCTCAACCGATCAACCCTTAAGTCAGGAGTTTTGCATGACAAAACCACTCTAAAAAATGACCCAATGTGGATGTTCCGAAGAGACACGTCTCCGATCAGTTCAAGATTTGCCTCAGGGCCATGACTGGAAAAACTCGAACACAAAACAAAGCTACATCTCCTAACTTCATCTCCCACTCCAATCCCAATCCCAAACCCTGACCCTAACCCTAACCCTAACCCTAACCCTAACCCTAGCCTCCTCCATTGGCGTTTCTCATCAAATCCCGGCCAAATCCCTCGCCGGGGCTCTCACCCCGACGATATCTCGCCGGAATTCAGCTTCCATGACCTCTCCCTCGTCCTTTCATGCGAAAATCAGAATACTTCGCACGCAACGAATCCTAAACCAAATCTCTCTCTATCCATCTATGATTCTCGCTTTCCATATTCGCACTCCTTTTGTCTCTGTGCGTGAGAGTCGAGAAAATGATTTCTGATTTCTATTGATGAGGCCAAGTGCGGGTGTTTTGTTCAACGGCTGCCCCTCTCTGCCCGGAGCCCGCGATTTAATCACGGGAGACCAAAGCTGATGATTGTTGTAAATGTTTGTAAACCGCTGTTGCCCGGTGGGATCGGTGACCTTTTTTGGTACGATATGATCCACCACCACCACCACGACGAACACACACAAAAAAAAACATATTGTGAGAAATGAAAGGAAAGAGATGATTGGTGTTTGATTGACGGGGTTTGGATTCTGTCCATTTCCTCTACATGCATGCGGTTGTGTGTATATGTATGTGTGGATTGTGTCCATTTCCTCAAAATCATTCTTGGGTTTGGATGTCGTGGTGTCTTATAACACGTTATTGAAGGGGTTATGCGACTCTCGGAAGCTTGATAGGGCGCTCCCAACGTGGTGTCTTAATACTAACACGTTATTGAAGGGTTTATGTGACTCTAGGAGGCTTGGTGAGGCTTATGACATTGAGGATTATAACATCTAGATTGATGAGGCTAACTGCGGAGAGGTGGAGTGTTTGTTCCACGATTGCCCCTCTCTGCCCGTTGCTGGCAATGTAATAATTGCTGGTTACCGGGGTCGATGATCTTTGTTGTATATGTTGTGAACTGCTGTTACTCGATTGATGGGATTTGGATTCTGTCCATTTCCTCTTTAATTCCTAATCATACAAAAATTTCCGAATATGGAAATGATGCAAACAATTCAGGACATCCCGAAAAGGCAAAACGATGCAAAATATGTGTGACGGAGGGAGTATATGTGTGTGTATATATGTGAGGCTGTGATGACTATTTGGGTCTTCTCGAAGCGATGTCATCTTGCATGTGTGTAGAAGGGTATAGAAGAAGTGTCTTTGACATGGCAGCGTCTAGGAGTACCTTGAAATTCAGGGTTTCTGTTTGGAATATTGAGCTTCGGGGTTTCTGGACTTCCATTTTGGTAATTTTTTGCTTGATTTGCTTGTTGTCAAGGAGTAGCTTAGTGGGTTGAAACCATTCTGGGTTGCCTGCTGCCTTCAGTTATATACTTTGCTTGCCCTTGGTGCTGCCTGTCATTGATGCCGCTTGCCCTTTTGCCTCATAGCTTGACTATTATTGCCTTGTCTGAGCCTCCGAACCTTTGATTAGGAAATCAGAGGTTATGGTTTCACAACCCTTTTGCTTCAGAAATGAGGCTTCGACTCTCTTTGGTCAAGCCAATGATTTCAATGGTTTATTTGAAAACCGACCCTAAAAAAAAACAGCTGAATACTCTATTTTACAAAATCTGATGCGAGTGCTCTTATAACATTCCTGGGACTCCATCGCCAGCTTCTCCTGTTGACTTAAAAGGGAATGAAGGGCGAGGGTTCTATGCAGGTTACTGCAGAGAGCTGGGTGTCTGTTCATGGGTGTAGCAGCGGTTGCCCCCCCTCTCTGTCAGCCATCAGTTAATTCTCTGGCTACCGGATCTGGTGATTACTGTAATAAGTCTTTGTAAACCTCCGCTACACGATTGGATACTGGAATTCATGTTACTATCCACTCATCCTACCATCCTTGAGAAAGAAAAAAGAAAAAAATGGTTTCTTCGAGTCATTCTTCTTCTCCGGAAGCCCCGGACGAGGTGACTTATAACACGTTACTGAAGGGGTTGTGCGACTCCGGGAAGATGGATAAAGCACTAGAGGTGTTCGATGGAATGAAGGTTTCCCCGGACGAGGTGACTTATAGCAGGTTATTGAAGGGGCTGTGCGACTCCAAGAAGCTGGGTAAAGCTCTAGAGGTGTTCGACTGAATGAAGGTTGCCCCAAACGTGGTGATTTATAGCACGTTACTGAAGGGGCTGTGCGACTCCGGGAAGATGGATAAAGCGCTAGAGATGATCTTATAGATGTTTTAAGGTGATGCGATCTTGCATATGGGTAGATGGGTATAGAAGAAGTGTTCTTGGCATGACAGTGTTGTTGGAATGTCCTCTGGAAGTCTGGGGTTCCCTAGATTTTCGTTTGGAAACCAACTTCCTTGCTAGCCGTGGATGCTACTTGCCCTTTTGCCATATCATGATTTCAAAGCCTGATCTGAACCGCCCAGCATGATCTGAGCCGCCCAGCATGATCTCCTTTGATAAGAGGATCAAAGGTTGTAATCTGCAGACATAGTTCATAAGCTCTTGTTGCTTCTAGTTGCGAGAATGAGGCTATTACTTTTGTTATAGCTGATGATTTCCATAAGGCGTAATGGACGGAGGGAGTATTATATATGCTTGACGCGATCAGGTGATTCAACAGATTTATTTCAGGCATGTTGGTAGAGGTTTGCAATAGCAATGTCTTGGCAGAATAAATTCAGCATCCATTTGGAGCTCTGAGTTTCAGTTCTCAATTTGACTCCCATTTACTTCTACTAGACATTGTTGTTGGATTCATTTTGCCCTGACCTGATTGTACCCCACTCTTGATCACTGAACTTCCAACAATAACACAGCAACACAACGACAATGTTTGAGGCCCTGACAATATATTCGTTATTGTCTCCTTGGGAAATTTTTTCAGGAAGACATTAGTTGCTTGGCTCGGTGACATGGGAGGGCCCTAGTCGATTTTATCTTGGCGACCCTTTGTCACCAGCCAAAGGCACAATGCTCTTGTACTGCTTGATTAAAATAGTCCGAGCCTTATTTGGCTGTACAGCACTTGAGCATGATATTCATTGCATTGTGTTTGATGAACTGTTTCAGCTACAATGAATAGTGATACTTCAAATACAAGAAATTGAGTTGCAGAGCTGTTGTCAAATGCAGAAGGATTGCTACAGTTGATAATGGTACGTGTTTAAAGTTCATGAAAAATTGTTTGTTCTAGTGAATTATGCTTGTGGGTTATCTGTTTATTAGGAATAGCAATTATGTCGATTTATGACTATATATATGTGGGAAATACTATATATAGGCCTTTTGTCTCACATGTTGCTTGTTGCATCCTTCATGGGAAATCACATCTTTTGTCGTTTAGAGCTGATCTGTAGATTGCCTCGGATAGGTGGCCATTGCAGGGTGTGAAAGCAGTAAAGTGACTGATGCAACCTAGCTTTCCTTGATGGATGATTTGTAATTGTTTGTTTGATTTGTTGTTTTTTTCTTACTGGCTCTTCATTTGCTGATAGGGCCAAGAAAATAACAAGCATCGTCGACAAGAGCAACAGCAAAGATGTATCTGTGCACACTTTAACTGAGGTCGGATCTCGTGTTTAGCTTTATGTTTGCTCATATTGTAGTCTACTTATTTGTGAGCTTTCATGTGCATTACCAGTATTCTGATTGCAGTTTACCGGAGTGTTTTTGTTCATGGGTTTGACAGTGGTGGCCCTCTCTTCCTGTCGCAGGTGGTTCGTTCACGAGCAATCTGAGCTGATAAATTTTGTTACAAATGTAAGTAATCCAGTGATTCAAACTGAGAAGCAACCTTTTGGGTACGATATGATCTACCATCACCAGCATCATAACAATTTTCTCTATATGCATGCAGTTATGTATGTGTCTGTATGCATGCGAGGCTGTGATGACTATGCTGATGTTTTGCGGCAATATGATCTTGCATTTGCGTAGAAAGGTAGTAGTGTCTTTGGCATGGTAGCATCTGAGGGTCCTGTGGAAGTTTACCTTGGTTTCTGAGTTTTCAGCCGGGCAACTGTTGCCTGTCATTGATGCTGCTAGCCCTTTTGCCATACAGCTTGATTTTTTGTCCTGATCTGAGCCTCATGGCATGGTCAAACCTTTGTTGTCCAGAATGAGGCTTTGAATGTCTAATCAAGGCTGATGATTTCAATGGGGGTACTTGAGAGAGAGAAAAAAGGAAAAAAAGAAAAAAAACAAGAAAAAAAAAAACAAGCTTTCAGTATGTAAAAATCATTGCATTACAGTCTGCTTGTGAGTTTTGGAAGAAAGGAAAATAGAGCACTTGCATTAGATTATGTATGTATGTGAGGCTGTGATGATATCTTGATGTTCTAATGCAATATGATCTTGCATGTGGGTAGATGGGTATCTAAGGAGTGTCTTTGGCATGGCAGCATCTGAGGGTCCTGTGAGTTCAGAATTTCCATTTGGGCAACTGTTTGCTTTGTTTGCTATTGATGCCCGCTTGCCCTTTTGCCATAGCTTGATTCTTCAGCTTGATCTGAGCCTGCCTGTATGGTTGTGTCGTTGTTGCTTAAAGGATGAGGCTTTGACTCTCTCGGTTAAAGCTGACGAGTTTGAATGTGATGACTTAGTGCAAACCCAAAAAGAAAGACAAAAAAGTATCCATTTAGTATCTGAAGTGATGGTTTTGGTTTTAGATGTGGTTTTTGGGTTTCTGGGTTTCTGGTTCTGTTATTACTGGTTTAGGATTGCGCTATTTTTAGCAACCATACCAAATAGCCCCTTTGACAATAACATGTTATGCATGGGCACTTACATTGGACTATATAAATAGAGTATTGGTTGTATTTTCGTGAATATAGATACTGCTGCGAATGGTCGTGGTCTTTTTTTGAACCATTTCTCGATTTGTGTGTCATCCTTGCGCAAATCTACTCTATATCGTTCAATTCTATCAGATGTTCCCGAAGGGGTGAATTGTCTTGCTCTTATGCGAGTGCATATGTATGCAAACGAGGCTATGATGATATTCATGCTTTGGTTGTGAGGTAATTTGGTCATGCATGTGGCTAGGGGTTCAAGAGCGATGTCTTGACTTGATTGCATCTGAGGGTCCATTGAATATTAGGTTTTCTAATTTCATTTTCGGCAACTCTTTTGCTTTCAAAGACAATATGTGCTCCCCCTTTTGCTATGGCTTTGATTATTTGCCTCAACGCTTGTCAGAGCCTCCAGCACTTTCTCCTCTTCTTATGACGGAGAAGAATGACCAGTGTTTTCCGATTTGTTAGCATTTAGAATTAGGCTCCGATATTGTCGTCAGTGCCAATGATTAAGTTTTAAGAATTGAGATACCAAATAAGGAGCAGCAGCAATAGAGCATGAGAACAAGCACAGTAGAAATGATTAAAATGGGGTTGTCGGCCATGTTGGTAGAAGGCGTTGTGATAGCAGTGCAGAACAAATTTGGGGTCCTTTCGAGATATGGGTATCCTGTTTTCAATGTGACTCCATTTGCTTTTACCAGCCATTGTTGTTCGATTCCTTTTACCCTGACCTGTTTATGCCCATATCTCGTCCAGGCCACAATTGTTATTTGGTGTCCAAACTATTCATTACAATCCTGTTACCTGGTCGGATTCGGGACCTTTCGGTCACCACCACCACCATCATACTCCTCCTTGTCTTCACCATCGCCCTTTTCCACCTCTAGGATTCGGAATATCTCCGTGTCCTCGGCACACTCTTATCCATGTGTTTGGTTGTCTGTTTGTTTTAGGCTGTGATGATTCCATTCATATTTTGAGGCAACTCGATCTTGTTTGTTGGTAGAGGGTATTGAAGCAGTGCCTTTGGCATTACTGTACCTTCGGCAAAAGTAGAGTTTCTAAATTTTCACAAGGACACTGTTTGCTTTGTTTGCCATTGGTGCGACTTGCTCCCTTTGCCACGGCTTGATTATTGCTTGATCTGAGCCTACCAACACGAACTCCTCTTTTAGTGTGTCCGAACAATGATGGTTGCAATTCACAATTGTTTTGAGGAGTTTTGTTATAACAATGAGGCTTTGACTCTCTCTCATTCAGAGCGGATGATTACATACTTCGAGAGCAAACAGAAACATGAAACAAAGTCAGAACCAAACAGGCCCTAAGAATGAAAACTGTTGTGTGTGGTTTTTTGTTCGTGGATTCAGGTATGCAGATGGAGGGTTTACTATTGTTGGACCATTCATACAATTTCAAATGCTAGAGGATGGAGATAAGGAATCTGCTTGGTGGTTCATTTTTGTGCAAATTCCCTATATTCAGGATATGGAACATGATAGGGAAAGTGCTCTTATGCCTTCGCAGAGCGAGCCGTGCTAATCTTCTCTGTATAGTTCCAATTTTAGCAGATGGGATGACAATATCTTTCTGCATTAAACGAAAAGAGGCTATGAAGAATTTATTTGTTGGCATAGCAAGACATGAAGAGGAAGGATAAAAGCAGAGTTTTTGATGGCAACACTAGAAGGCCCTCTTGATTTTTTCTACTCTGTTGCTATCCCAACTTTCATGTGGTGAAGAAGAAGAAGAAGAAGATGATGATGATGTCCCAACTGGGCCTCTAGTTATTGTTAACCAGCACTGGGATTATCCTTGCCTCTTCTTCTTGTTGCTTGTTTTATGTCTGAGCCTTCCAAGTTGGACTCTGAATTGCTTATTGGTGATTCTCGGTCCTTTACTTCCTGCTATATTTGATGTGTGATAGAGCTAGCTGTTAACATCAGAATGAGGTGGGTGAGAACCTGTGATAGCTGAAGTGGTTGTTGGTCAATCCCTTTATCCATGAGCTTTCACTGGTCTCCACCGGATGATTTCTGTTTGAAAAGCAAGATCGTCCACTACGATCATACCTTTCCATCTCCACCACACAAGGCACTGACTCCCTCTGTCTCTCAACCCTCAACAGCAACAATAGAAACAACAATGTTTATATGAGGCAGTGACGATATGATCTCGATTATGTTTCTGTGGCAGGTCGGTCTAGTTCCCTGGCTAGGTGACATTGGAGGGCCCTGGTTCACTTTTGCTGGGTTACTGTGTTGCCAGCCATAGGAACTATTGCCTTCGTCTTGCTTGATTAAAATCATCCGAGCCTCCTTGTTGTCCTGCTCACTTGAACATGATATCCATGACATCGTTCAGGATGATGCATTTCAGTCAACTATGAATCAGAAGACTTCAAATGCAAGAAAAGTTCGTACATTTGGTATGTAAGAAAAGTTCTTTTAAAATTGGCGATATCTAGTGAATTATATCGGGTTATGTTTTCCTTTTCTTTGTGCCTTTATTTAGGAGGTCCTGTTGCTTGGCTTTTCTATAAAACTGGTTGCTAATTCTGTTCGTCATAAAGAGTGCTTTAAAAAAATGAGTACTTTTTTCGGTTTTTGAAAACTGGGCTGCAGTTAGCCAGATATGTGATCGTTACAGGATATGAAGTCACTGATCTGACTGGTGCATTCCAGCATTCTTGATGAATACTGTGTAGTTGTTTGTTTAATTTACTTTCTGCGCTTTTAATCTGCTGATCTGCTTAAATCAGAAGTGCAACAGCCAAGAGGAAGAAAAATAACAAGCATTCTTGATAAGAGATCTGCTTATCTCCAGTTTATTCTTCTGTTCTACTTCATTGGAGTCTGCTTGCTTGTTTTTGTGATTTACCTTTTTTGTAGGAATCTCAGTCGTGTTGATTTCTCAAATGCTCATGGAAAAGACTTATGCAAAATTTAATAATGTAAAACGTAGGATTTAACTTTTTCGTTTGAATCCGTCACCGAAAGCTAGTTTAAATGGTCCTCCGGGTTTACAGGCTATTCGGTTGACCAAAGGGAAATCCTTCGGGATTTCTTTTTAAAAAAGAAAAAACTTTTTCGTTGGAATCTAAGTCGTGTTGATTGCTTACCTTGCTTGTGGAAATATAACATGATTCACAATGATATAGAGAAGAAATATGTCCTCGAGTAATTTGTTGGGACTGTTTTGTAATCGACGGTATCCTGTCAATGAATACATCTGGTCATGTCATTTAAAGTTTTTTCTGCTGGAAGTCATTGCTGCAGTCAGTTTCTGTGACTCCAGCATTCTATTTAGCTTTATTGTGCCATGGTCCTTGAGCCCGGGCCGTCTCGGCGACATTGTTTTCCGAGGTGTGGTTTGCAAGAAAAATGTCATCTAGCTTATATGGAGAGGCGGCATTGCTAGACCAGAGATGAAACTCGTGCTAAAGCCCTTATTTGCATGTTGGCCGCTGATATTAATTTTGGGCAGTTTGCCCATGTTGTTTTGTATGGTTTCAGATACCTGTCTCCTGAATCATTCATTCGTGGAGTACTTATTTTGCTAAACCAGAACTGAAACTCGAGCTCGGGTTTTTTTTGTTTATGTTGGCTGATGATTTTTTTACCTAGCTGGACGTGTATAATTTCAAATTCCAGTCTCTTAAACCTTTCTGAGCTTCATGTTTTTATTCCATTATCCATTATAAAAATCAGATTGAGTGTTTTTACTTTCTAGTTTCTAGGCTGGTGCAAGGGGCATCACAGAGCACGACAACCTTCAACGCGAGAACTCACTGCATCATCAACATATCAAAGACCCGCATGACAATGCTCCCTCATGACTTGTGAGTAATTGCATCGTTTTATGAAAAGATGCTGCATTTTTCTTCTCTTTGAAAGCGTTGCAGACGGCCGAAGATATGTGACCATTGCACAGTTAAAGCAGTGAACTGACCGCTGCAACCCAGGTTTTTTTTATGGATGTTGTAATGCTGTAATTGTTTGTTTGATTTATCTATTTTACTACTTGTTCGTTTGCTGAAATCTGAACTACAGGAGACGAACAATAACAAGCATCATTGATGAGCGGAACTGCACGGATAGATCTGTATGTTTTAATGAAGGTTGGATCTCTTGTCTGTTTTTCTGTTCTCTTGTCTTGGAGTCTACTTTGTCTATAGTAGCAGTGTTCTTGGTTCTTTGGTGTACGTAGGATTCGGTCAGATGATTGATTTGATTTGAAAGCCAGTAGCTCATGGCTTTCTCTTAGATCTGAATTGAACAATTTCTTCATCTTCCATAAAGGATCCAAAGGAAAGCAAAGTTTCATGTTCGGTTTTGAATTAGAGCCGTTGAAAGGACTAAATTGATGTTAACTGTCACTTCCTTCAAGCTGACGCTGCGGGTTTGATTCTCGCTACCCGCTCTATCATTCTTAATGCATAATTGAATTGGAATACTCACAAAATTCTCTCATCTTGCATACCGTCCAATTCTTTTTCCCGGCCAAAAAAAAAAAGGACGGTTAAAATGTGAAAAACTCAGAATGAAATGCGTCCATTGTCTACTGGGTAGGGCAGGGGTCTTTTATGAAACGTGGATATGTTTTGTGTATGTATGGGCGTATCCTGCAAGAGGAAAATGATCTTGTTTAGCACTTTTGTGTTTCCTTTGTGAGGACCAAGATTTCATGCTGGTTTGTGTGGCTTACCAAAGCACTGTATTTTGCCGTGGATTCACTTTAGCCCTGCGTGTTAAACATGGAGAGAGACGACTTTACTCATTGAATGACTTAACCCGTTGAAAGTGTCTTGGCCACGGATTCGAGTCTCTATGTAATCTGTCTCCCCACGATATAAGTTTGCACGCATTCATAATCTCCTCTCTTGGCAATTTGCAGGATCCTGATCGTTGAGGCCAGTGAGGCAGCTGTTAAATACAGTGTGTGGTAAGCCGGTCAGCAAAGCCAACAAGGAAGCATGCTTTGTACATCAAATATCATTTGTTCCTGTCAGGCTTGTTTTACCATGCAGAAGATGGTTCTGAGGAACAGCAGATGCTGGTCCTTGATGAACAACCTCAACCATGCAGGCTACCGCTTTTTGAATGACTAGGGACTGACCTAGATGAGCAGGCCAACTTCTGCATGTTTGTTCCTGAAGATTTGCTGTATTCTACTCCTGAATTTACAGTAGATTCATCGGCGATATTGATATTGCGGATGCAACGTGGGTTCTCTTCTTCCATGTACTCCAGAACTGCATGATGATCTACTGTTATGACATCATATTTGTTATGTGAACTGCTGCTTGCCCTTGATACTTGACTACAATTGGATGCTTCACGGTTGGGTGAGGTTGATGAGTTATATATGTATAGGGTGCACATCAAATGCCAACGGGTTCGACAGTTTGGATTGGTGCAAAATGGAGAATGAGAATCCTCGTTTATTTTTTGTAAGAATGGCTAGTCGCCTGCTTGTGGCTTCGTTGCGTTGTGATTTTTGTTTTTCCAAGTTTGTAACAGGATGGTTTTGCAATGGTATTGTGAGGCACTTATTAGAACTCAAACAGGGGGCGTCTGTTGTGTCCTGTTGTTTGATGCGACAGGAGAATTCGTATGTCTTGAATTAATAAAAAGAGAATAGTTTTTTGAGGATAGTGAGATTATTGTGAGAGAAAATAATAAATATATTATATAAAAAAATATGATTAATGTGATTTTTTAAAAATAAAAATTAATAATAAATAAATATTATAAATAAATTAAGACAATATAAAATAAAATATTACATTATCGAGGGAATACAAACTAAGCTATGGTTCCCGGTTCCCAAGCACAGTCACAGTCGCTCACAAGAACACGAAGCATGTCTCGTGTCTTCAGCTTTTTCGACATCTCCCAACCCCAAACCCTAACGCTACCCAAACCCCAAGCTTCCTTCAATAGCTTCTCCCCCATCAAATCCCGTCAAAACCCGCGCCAGATCTCCACCAAGCCAAACCTCGCCATAATTCAACCCCCACCTCTCCTCCGTCACCCTTTTCCGACACAAAATCCCTCTCATACAACAACAACAACAACAACAAATCCAAAACCCAAACCCTATCTAGCTTATTAGCTAGTATGATACTTATCTGTCGTGTATAGAATACTCACAGCGGATACAAAGATCCTGTGTCATTTCACTTATCGCTTTTGATTTGGAACCTCTTGAGATAAGAGTTAGTTTGATATCACTTATATTGAAGATTCCCTCCATACAAATGAAATCATTTTATTGTGTTTAGTAATTTTGGTTTTGGTTGTTGATTTTATGTTTCTGTTAATAGGTTTCTATAGTTTTTGAGCAGCAATACCAGACATGTCCTTAATAACTTCGTCTGTTTCCCTCTCGAGGGAACTGAAATGGTCATATGATTCCCGCTTCTTTCGATACTCACTTGCACTCCGCTTTTGGAGTGTGCGACAGAGCGGAGAAAATGATTTCTGATATCTGACTTATGATTTGTATGTTGAATGATGAGGCTAAAGTGCGGAGAGCTGGGGTGTTTTGTTCCGCGGTTGCCCCTCTGCCGGTCACTGGCGATTTAATAATCATTGGTGACCGGAGCCGATGAGTGTTGTATATGTTCGTGAACCGCTGTTGCTCGATCGGATATGATCAACCATCATCACCAAGAACACTATCAGTTTCTCCTCTGGGAAATGAAAGAAGAATCGGGAAAGCACAGCTTGATGAGATTTGGATTCTGTCCATTTTCTCTTCGTGCGATGACACAAGTGTATTTGTTTATGGGGCTGTGATGATTTGGTTGATGCTTTGAGGCGATGTTTGAAATCTTGCATTTGGGTAGAAGGGTATAGAAGGAGTGTCTATGGCAAGGCAGCATCTGTAGGTTCTGTGGGAATTTAAGGTTGTGTGGATTTTTATTTTGGAACTAACTTTCTTGCTAGCCATGGATGTTGCTGCCTGCTTGCCTTTTTCCATAGCTAGATTTTATTGCTTGATCTGAGCCTACTAGCATAATCATCGAGTGAAACAAAAACAGAAATTATAAAACAGAATTGGTACCAAACAGGCACTTGATTATTTTCTTTTCTTTGCAAGAGAAGTGGAATTACTGTAAAATTCCTACTTTGTTATGCACACTGTGTTGTGTGTGTGAGAGAGAGATAGTAGAGAATATGATCTATGATTTCTGATGTCTCTTTGTTGATGAGTCTAAGTGTGGAGAGCACAGGTTTTTGTTCAGCAGTTGCCCCTCTCTTCCCGTTGCCAGGCGCTGTAATCGCTGATGACTGGAGCCAATGATTGTTGTTAATGTTTGTGAACTGCTGTTGCTTGATTGGATCCGTCGCCCGTTGGTATATTATGATCAACCATCACCATCACCATCACCACCACCACCACCACCAACAACAATTCAATCAATTTTTCGGGTGTGAATAGAAATATAACGGGACTAATTTATTTGTTTGCTTGTTTATGGGTTTTGGATATTATCCATTCCCACTGCACGCAAGCATGCATGCATACGGATGTGTGTGAGGCGGTGATGATCGTGTTGGTGTTTTGAGTCGATGAGATCTTGGATTTGGGTAGAGGGATATAGAAAGAGTGTCTATGGTGTGGCAGCATTTGAGGATCCTGTGGAATTTTAAGGGTTTCTAAATTTTCATTGGGAACCAACTTCCTTGCTCGCCATGGATGCCGCTTGCCCTTTTGCCATAGCCAGATTTTATTGCTCGATCTGAACCTCCCAGCATGATCTCCTCCTTTGATCCGGGTATCAAAGGTTGTAATCTGCAATTGCAGTTCGGAAACTTGTGTTTCTTTGAAGATGAGGCTTTTGCTTTTGTATAGCCGATGATTCCCACATGAAATTCTAATGGGATGGATATATGTTTGACAACTTGATAGACTAATTGATAAGTCTACTTTTTACGGGCATGTTGCGAAGGGTTTGCAAAGCAATATCTTGGCAGAATTAAATTGGCGGCCACTTGTAGATCTTGGTATCTGATCCTCAATGTGATTATCATTTGCTTCTACTGGACATTGTGGTCGCATTCCACTTTTGCCTTGACCTGGTTAAACCATTTGCATCAGAATCTCTTTATCAGGGGACAGAAAAGGAATCTGCTTTCTGATGGGATTTGGATTTCTCCAATTCCTCTACATGCAGTTGTGTATGTGTGTGCATGAATGTATGTGAGGCTGTGATGATTTTGTTGATGCTTTGAGGCTATATTGTCTTGCATGTGGGTAGATCGGTACGGAAGAGGCATCCTTGGCATGGCGGTAACTTCAGATCCGATGAGAATTTAGGCTGTGCTTGGTTCTGATTCTTTTTTCTGTTTCATTCCACTGAATGATGAAACAGATTGTTCGAATACAGTTTTGCTGATTTTGAGTAACATTACCAAACATCCCCTTAACTTGGTCTGACCGGAGTGCCTATTATGTTGATTTTCATCAGGAACCAACTACCTTGCTAGCCATGGATGCTGCTTGCCCTTTTGCCGCAGTTTGATTTTATTGTCTGATCTGAGCCTCCCGGCGTTGATGTCTCCTTTGATCTGGGGATCGAAAGTTGTAATCTGCGGATGTAATTTTGACTCTTGGTTGCATCGTGAGTGAGGTTTTTACTCTTGGTATAGCCGAAGATTTCCCCCAAGGAGATCTTATTGAATGGAGGGAGTAGTATATATGCTTGATGAAGTGATCTGAAATCTGAATATTCAACCGTTTATGTTTTCAGGCATGTCGGTACAGGTCTGAAATAGCAATTTCTTGGCAGAACAAATTTTGTCACGATTTGGATATCTTGGTATCCAATGCACAATGTGACTCCTATTTGCTTTTACTAGACATTGCTGTTGCATTCATTTTGCCATGAACATGATTTTTCCTTTCGGCTATTGGAGTTCTTATATCACAGTTATGTCTGAACTTTCAACAACAAAAGAAAGCAATAGAAGTATAGAACAATGTTTATGGGCGATGACGATGTATTCTTAATTATGTTCTTGGTAATGTGTTAAACAAGACACATTTTGAGTTTATCTTGGCAAATGTTTGTGGCCGGTCAAAGGAGCTATGTTTTTTGTCATGCTTGATCAAAATAATCTGAGCCTCCATTTGATGCTGTGCACTCGAACACTATGTCCATGTCGTCCTCTGTGGTGATCTGTTGCAGTTAACAATGAATAGCAGAGCTTTTTAAATGATGAATGATTGCTACATTTGGTAATGGTATGTGATCAAAGTGCTTCTGAGTTGTGATGCCATTTTTATTTTTATTCTTTTGTGGTGAGCTATAGATGCGAGTTGTCTATTTGTTTCTGTTGCACCAGTTGCTAACCATGAGAGATAAAGATATCAACAGGCATCATTGACGAGAGGAATAGCAAAGGTAATACAGCTCGAATCTCTTCTATCTTTCTCTTATCTTTTGCATGAGTCTACTTTGCTTGTGAGTTATATATTTATTGCAGCAGAATTCTCGGTTCTGGTGTTTATATACGTTCCAATCAGATGATTGATGTGAAAATAGGTATTTCATGGCATTAATCAGTATTTCCTTGTTTGAAGAGTATCTGTGTGCCAATTATGAAAATCTAGATTATTTTTTTTCTATAAAGTGCAAAGGGAAAATTTTATGATGTCGGCGCTTCTGTGCTTTCTTCTTTGTGTCTCCCCGAGGAACAAAACATACGCATTCTTGTTCTGCTTACTGGTTAACCATAAACATTTTACCTTGCCGGCTTTAGTTATACATCGAGTGGACAGGCTTGGCATCATCCGAAAATGATCTTTTGGTACTATTGTAAGTTTGCATAGCATGTTTCTTCCCTGAAGCCATGGTTATGGTCCTTACGGAACTGCTGTTCCTCCCCTGCTCCAGTGTTTTCTTTGCACTCAATCCTTATCTGCTCCCTTGTCAAACTGCAGGAACCTGTTCGTGGTAGCCGATGAAGCAGTCATCCATCAGACGTCTTGCGAGAAGTGCTAACTGTTCGTTTCTTCTCATATCTAGATTTTTCTGCCAAACAAGTTTGGACGTGAAGTCATGGATCGGATACGGCTTGTTCCCTAGGTTGAATGGAATCTGATACCGAGAGCTCATCTCGGTGGCATAATTTATGCTGGCTCCATTAACCGTGCAGTCTTTGTCCAAGACTTCAGAGTTCTTATTAAGTGGATATTAACTGTTTAGTACAGGTACTATAGCTTAAATTTAACTTAGAACTATGTTGGCTAGTGTGATGTAGTTGGAGCATATGGTTCATCTAAACAACATGACTGTTCATTTCCGAAGGATGCAGATAAGGAAACTTTGCAAATGTAATTGCAATAAAGGAAACTCATAAACACAATAATAGAATATACATCCACGACAAAAAATTCACACAGACAACACATAAGCCTCACTGACGATAAAGGATGCACACAGACTATGCAAAAACCTCACTGATGATTGTGTGGTCAGTGGGTTTTCTCTACCCAACCAGACTCGCAACAACCAACTGATGCTTGTAGTACGTATCATTTTGTCAATATAATATGTTATTAGCAAGGTGTATATACGAGACATATAAGTTTCAAAACGATAACCTAATATCGAATGTTTAATCACATGATCAGACAAAAGAATTGCTCAACATCGAACGTACTTTTCTTGACTCTTTCTCTATCGAATGCATTCACTAAAAATGTATATAGTGAATCTTTCTAAATTCTAATCCCTCATTATACCAAAATCTATTCTATGCAAAGTCCAAATTTAGTGAGAGATAAAAGAATTAGATAACAAATGCTCTTAATTTCCACAAGATCAAACAACAAGAACATCCGAAAATACTGTTGATTGTAACCACGATTGTTATGTAAACAAGGAAAGTGTCTAGAAAGGAAAATAGTGAAGCAGAATCGATCGAGTATCGGTTTTGATAGATATGGCCGATAGTTATGAGAGCGTATGTAACATCGAAGAAAAATGTATGAACATTGAATTGATTTGAACATTGTGTAATGTGATCTTGATTTATAGAAAACATAATTTTCTATCAAATTTTTGAGTTCAATATCATACCTATTTTGATAAAGTGCTGAGGAACTAACTCTATTAAAATAATATACGGATGATAAAAAACCTACAAATATATATGTAACACAAAAAACTAGAATATTTATTTCACGAAATAAAAAAGATAAGTTTATGTGTACAGTAGTTCCTTAGAGACAAAGAGGACCATTCATAACAAAAACGTCACAAAATAAGGCCTCATCTTATTGAAAGTTCGACACACCTATTTTGTTTGAATGGAAAAAAATACTACACGGAACGAAAGATAATCCTCATTTCAATGGCATTTCCTGATTTTATTTTTATTTTTTGAGCAAAGAAACTACCAAGCACCATTCACGAGCTCATCATTTCTGGGTGGTTAGGAAATACGATCCACCCCTCTACGTTACATAAAAGCGAACTTACATATGTGGGAAAACAAACACAACATTAGTTCCCCACTCATCCTCAACAAAAATATGTCTCATATCTCATATCAACATATCATCGTTTGTTTGTATCGTCAATATTTTATTTTCTTTCAATAATTCAAAATAATGAGTTTTCGATTCGAGATTGAATAATCAAACACGGACATATTAACCTTGAATATGTTGTTTGACATCAAGGATTTTATTATCATGTAATTAAAACTATAGGACCGATCATGTTTGATTATCCAATCCTCGAATTGTTCTCACATCGAAAATGCTCCTGATCCAAGATACGTGAAGATGAGACATGGTAAGTACTTAAAACCACATTGTTGATATCATTTGCAGGAGACATCGAGCCTACTTATCATTCAGATTCACAAATCTGTCTTATCTCGGAGCTATTAAAGGGAGAGAGGCCAATTTTCTCCCCCATCTCTCCAAACCCTAATACAAATCCTAACCCTAGCTTCCTCCATCGGCTCGTCATTAGAGTTCGGCCAAATCCCTCGCCGGAGCTCTCATCTCGGTCGGAGTTCAGCTTCCATGACTACTCCCTCGCCCTTTCACGTGAGAAATAGAAACCGCCGCCACCCGACCGGATCTTTGAATTCTTGTTCCTATAATGTGTTATAAGTCACCAGGTCCGGGACAACCTTCATTCGGTCGAACAGCTCTAGCGCTTTATCCAGCCACTATTCCTACCATTGATGAGAAAAATGGAAAGAAAAAGAAAATGGTTCCGTGATGGTGTTTCCCTCCAACTCTTCGCGTGCAGCTATGCATGTGTGCTTGTATGTACGCACGTGAGGCTGTGATGATCTTGTCGATGGTTTAAGAAGATGCGATCTTGTATATGGGTAGATGGGTATTGAAGAAGTGTTCCTGGCATGGCAGTATTCGGATGTCCTGTGGAAATCTAGGGTTTCCTAGATTTTCGTTTGGAAACCAACTTCCTTGCTAGCCATAGACACTGCTTGCCTTTCTTCCATATCTTGATTTCGAAGCCCGATCTGAGCCTCTCAACATGTCTCCATCTTTGATCAGCGAATCAAAGGTATTAATTTGCGGACATAGTTTGTAAGCTTTTGTTGCTTCGAGAGTCAATAATATCTGATAATTAGTTCAAGTTTATATTTTCTAATAGTTGAAATAGTTTGATCTTACTTCACTAATTACCTAATAACTCTATATACAACTCGAAATAATTATTTGTAAACTGTTCTGAAAGGTAGACTTTCATATCTTTCCAGTGATATAAGGCCTCTACAATGAGCATCCCGACCTTTGAAACGAGCGTTTCGGCCTTTGAAAGGGATGTTTCAGATTCTGTTCAACATGATCTTTCGACGTATTTAAATCTATAACTTCTTTTATACAACTCCAAAAGTAATTCCATAAAATTTTACATAGACTAAACTTCATAATCTTTCCAGTGAATAAAAAATTCTATTATAAAACCTTACCAATAATATCTGTTAATTAGTTTAAGTTTATATTTTCTAATAGTTGAAATAGTTTGATCTTACTTCACTAATTACCTCATAACTCTATATACAACTCGAAATAATCATTTGTAAATTGTTATGAAAGGTAGACTTTCATATCTTTCCAGTGATATAAGGCTTGTTTGTTATAATTTCATATCAAGTCACAAAGTCATCCTTTTAATCAGTTTTTTACAGGTTGATATATCCGCATTATTTTGAAATTCATAACTCCAAATCATGATCTATTAATTTTGTTAAAATCTAGACATATGAGAATTTAACATTATTAATATTAGAATTGATCAAAGAGTGTATAAATTTTCACAAAGTTTCTAATTAAGATGATCACATTTTCTTAATAACGATGAAGGATCCTTGTTGTACTCGTCTTATCACCTACCTTCTACTTTTCTCCTCAAGCTTTTCTTTTTCTCTTATTAATATTGCATGGTAAGTAGTGTTTTGTTTTGTATTTGTAAAAAAAAAATTCAAAAAAAAAAGAGAATTTATATTTATAGGAAACTACCATCATCTTTTTTCTCCTTCTTTGTCAATCTCTCTCGTAAACTCCACTTACATCGTACTATCTCTAAAAAAATAATTTTTATTTATCAAATTTTATATAAATTCAATATATATATAAAATCTCTCAAATCATTATAATTACATTCAAACGAAAAATAATATAACAAAGATGACATATTTTAACTTTGATATTGGACGTGCATTGGAGAGGCTCGAAAGAAACAACCCATTCCCACAGACCATGCAATCCAGAGCACATACAAGAACAAGTGCACAGTGCACCCACAGACCCCTCCTCCCCTCGAGCAGCCTCCACCTCGACCCTAACACTAATCCTAACCATCAATTTCCCTCACCAGTTTCTAGGCGGAGCTGCCGCCACTGTGACGTGAAGCACATGTGGCGGTTAGTCCAACATGGGTGGGACTGGCTCGGATATCATGTAGAAATATGGGGTTCACTTCTAAAACCAATTGACAATAAAAGGAGAAACTCAGGATCTATTTATATTGTCATAGGTTTTATACAAACTTCAACGTGGGTTTAGTATCTCTAACTCAGAAGCTTTTTTGCTTCCAGAATGAGGCTATCAGGCTGATATTCTTGTAGTAGCGGATGATTTCAACGAGTTCTTTTGGGACGGAGGGAGTTATAAATAAATCCTGTATGCTTGATGAGGCTATCAATTTTCCTACAGATTACATTTTCAGGCATGTTGGTAGAGGTTTACGCACGGCAGCAATGTCTTGGTAAAACAAATTTTGGCATCGATTTGGATTTCTCAGTTTCTAAATGTGACTGCCATATGATTTTACTAGACATTGCTGTTGCTTTTATTTTGCTTGACCAGATCAGAGCATTCGCAGCAGTATCCCTTCTGAAGGAAACATTGGAGCAAGTCCAACCTTGGTGCTAAAATGAGCGTGCATGTAGGTATGTGAGGCCGTGATTATTTTTTTGATATCATGAGGCAATTTAATCTTGCATGTGGGTAGATGGGTACGGAAGGAGTGTCTTTGGTATGGCAGCCACAGGTCCTGTGGAAATTTAGTTGTCTCTATATATAACCAACTTCGTTGGTAGCCATGGATGCAGCTGCTTGCCCTTTTGCCATGGCTTGATTTTATTGCCTAATCTGAGCCTCCCAGCACGATCTCATCTTTGGTCAGGGATCAAAGGTTGTAATTTGCTGATGTAGTTCGAAATCCTTTGTTGCATTGAGAATGAGGTTTTTACTCTTGTTATAGCCAATGATTTTCTCAAGGATATCTTATGGGACGGACGGAGTATTATATGAGCTTGATGAGGCGAAAGATAATTCAACAAATTGTATTTTCAGGCATGTTAGTAGAGGTTTGCGATAGCTATGTCTTGGCAGAACAAATCTGGCATCCATTTGGAGATCTGGGTACTACTATTTGCTTCTACTTGACATTGTGGTCGATTCCTTTTGCCCTTACGTGGTTAGTTCCTTTACATCAGAATCTCTTTTATCAGAAAAGGAAAGAAAAGCAAAATGCTTAGGGGCTGTTTGATATTGTTGCTCGATGCTGATTAGGTCGTGCACAAAAGGATCTCTTGTGATGTGAGAATTTAGTTCAAAACCTTTTGTTTCTTGGAGACGGAGGCTTTCATTCATGTTGTAGCCGACGATTTCCAGAAGGATTTCTTAATGAAGCGATAGGTTGTATTCAGTAGGTTGCTTTTTCAGGCATGTTGGTAGAGGTTTGCATTAGCAATGTGTTGGTACAACAAATGGTATCCATTAGCAATGTGACTCCCATTTGCTTCTACATGACATTGCTGTTGCATTCATTTTGAGTGAAATATTAATAATTCCTCTTGGCTTCTCTTGTAGATAGTCAAGGGATGAAGGATTGGGGTTGTATATAGGCCGTTGCAGAGAGCTGGGGTGTTGGTTAACAAGCCTAAGGGTGGTTGTCCCTCTCTGCCTGCTGCAGGTTATTGTTTGCAGCAAACAGAACCGATTATTTCTGTTATAGATCATAAACCGCCCTTACCTTTTCGGATTTGGTACCTTTCGGTATCATCCCTCACCACCACCATCATCACACTACTCTTCATATATCCGAGTATTCCGAAGAAAAAGAAGAACATTCTTCTATGGGGATCGGATCCTCTCTGTCTCCTCGGCATACTGCTACATATGGGAGATTATATGTATGCATGTGTGTGAGGCTGTGATGATTATATTCTTTGTTCGAGGTAAACTTGATCTTGCATGTGGGTAGAAGGGGCAGCTGCGTCTTTGGCATGACAGTACTTCAGGTCATGTGAAAATAGGAATTCCTAAATTTTCATGTGGCCAACTGTTGGCTTTGTTAGCCATTGGCGCCTCTTGCCTTCTGCCACTGCGCTCGATTATTGCTTGATCTGAGCCTCACTATATGAACTCCTCACTCCTCTGTTAGGGTTTCAGAAGGTTCCAATTCGAAAATGTTTTAGAGGAGTGTTGTTACTTAATGAATGAGGCTTTGACCCTCTCTCATTCAAAGCCAATGATTTCTATTATTTGAGAGCAGAACAAAACAGAAATCAAAAGGGAAAAAAAAGAAAGGAACTTGAAACATGAAGGGAGTTGCTATCTGTCTATCTGTCTATCTGTCTGTCTCTTAACTTTTGGCAACAACAGAAAGAACAATGCTTGTATGAGGCAATGACGATATCTTCTTGATCATGTTCCTCGTCAAATGTGGTTCAGCAAGATATTTTGGTTCCTCGGCTAGGTGACATCGGATGGCCCTGCTCCAGTTTTGCTGGGCAACTGTTTGTCGCCAGTCATGGACACTATGCCTTTTGTCCTGCTTGAATAAAATAAATCCGAGCCTCCATTGCTCCTGCTCACTTGACCACAAAGTCCATGGCATTTTTTGTGTTGACGTTACGGTCGACATCAAATTCTGTAAGACTTCAAATGCAGGAAACTGAGGTGAAGGTCATTTGTCAAGTGCGGAAGGATTTCTTCATTTGGACCATTGGTAATGGTATGTGATCATAATTATTGTGGAATTTACTTTTTGTAGTATATTACAAACATATGTTATGTATTGTGGACTTTCCCATAAATTTATTAATTCAAAAAATAAAATAAAAATACCAATTCAATTTATGGCCGTTTGTTGGGAATGATATGTCTAAGCCTTCTGTTACGCTGGTTACTACTTCCATTGTTTTATGAAAAGAGACATTTTTGAAAACAGTCATGAAACTAGCCATGCTAATCTTCACTGTATCGTTCCAATTTTTGCAGATGAGATGACAACAAAATGCTTCGACGGTGATCAAAAGAAGGCTATGATGAATTCGTATGGTGGCATAGCAAGACATGAAGGAAAGATAAAAGCAGTGTTTTGGGATGGCAACACTAGAAGGCCCTCGAGATTTCTTGTACTCTGTTGATATCCCAATTTTCACGTGTGGGGAAGAAGAAGAAGAAGAAGATGATGATATGATGGTGTCGAGACTGGGCCTATAGTTTTGCTAACCAGCACTGGGACTATCCTTTTGCTGTTTTAGTCGTCGCTTGTTTACATGCCTGAGCCTTCCAGGTTGGACCCGGAATTGCTTATCGGTGATTCTCGATCCTTGGCTCCCAGCGACCTTTGATGTGTGTGCTAGCTGTTGGTTAGCATCAGAATGAGGTGGTGGGTGAGAACGTGTGATAGCTACTGCTGTTGGTTAATCACTTCAGCCATGATCATTCACTGATCCCCAACCGATTTTAATATATGTTAAAAGCTTCATATGTCTAGTTTTAATGATTTTAATAGATCTTGATTTGGAATTATGAATCTCAAAATATAAATCAAAACGTACGGATATATTAATCTACAAAAACTGATTACAAGGATTGACTTTATAACTTGATCTAAAATCACATAGAAAGAATTAGAAAGCGAACCTTATATCAATGGAATGGTCTTGAAGTTTATTTTCTAGAACAGTTTAAAAATTCAGATTTAGATCAGATCGAGTTAGAAATTGGAAAAGATTTAGAAAAGTAATATCTTTCGTCACCATTTTGTGGATTAGGTATGCATATGTTAGATACCTGTGACTCGATTGGTGAAATAATATCTCTCTTCAAAAAAGTAATTTTAACGACACACAAAGAAGATCTTATGTTGCGAATGAACAAGATATTGAGGAATTGTCTTTTGTTGACAATTAAGAAAGAAAAAGATCTCAACTCTTTTTTATTTATTTTTACAAGATATCTAAAAGATATTCAAACCAGAATTACTTACATTTTTAAGCCGTCAAAAGCATCTCAGAAACCCACCCCTAGATTGAATAGAAGTCCTAATCAGTTCTTTCTAGATTTTGTGTTGCGAATGAACAAGATATTGAGGAATTATCTATTGTTGATAATTAAAAAAGAAAAAGTTCTTAACTCTTTTCTACTTATTTTTACAAGATATCTAGAAGATATCCAGATCAGAATTACTTACATTTTAAGCCGTCAAAAACATTTCAGAAACCCACCCCTAACCCACCCCTAGATTGAATAGAAGTCCTAATCAGTTCTTTCTTTCATCGCAATAAGTAACCCAAATTCAGATTTGAAGTTGTATATAAGGATTTATGAGCTGAAGTTTAAAACAAAATCAAATTGTTTGATCTAACAAAAAAAATATAAAATTAAACGAATATGAACTGCTATTATAGATAAGGTTTTATGATAGAAACGCTAATTCTATAAAAATATTATAGAGTCTAATTATATAGAATTGTATGAAATAATTTTTAAAGCTGTATACGAAAAATTATAGATTTAAACGTGTCGTAGTATTATGTTGGACAGAATGCTGAAATGAACCATTTTGATCGCGAAACAACTCCAAATATTAACAAATATTTTTAATGATGATAAAATACATAAAATCATCATTACGGATTATCAAAATAAATATCAAAGATTTTTCTCAAAACTTAACATCACCACATAATATTACTATGACGGTTTTCAAGAAATACAAACAAATATACTTAACTTCATAACGTGAACAATCATTCACAAGGATGTGTCTTAATATGCGTATCCTATTATATTATAGAACTTGTAGACGCTGCTTGTTGTCACTTAAGGGCGATGCTAAGTATATGCATGTGGAGAACTGTGGTAAAAGGTAACGTTTAAATTTATTATGTGTGACAATGCGTATTATTATTCCGTGTGTATAATAATATACATTGGAATCTTTAGACATCATTAAATATGTCTGATGTAAAATATTGAATGTAACTGTTATGCGTTGTGTGCTAAGTAATGAGTATTGTGGAATGTTGTTGCATGTAGTGCGTTATGTCTTATTTACTGGTATAATGAATGTGAATTAAGAAAGATGTGTAAATTGATAAATTAATGAGATAACTTCGTGGTATAAAACACAAAAAACATTATGTCTGTTGTTGTGTTATATAGTGACTTGGTGGTGACATCCTTTCATTGATCTTGTGAGATCGTTTTGATATGAGAATATCTCATTGTAAAAGACCTGGGCTCCTGTTTGGTTGATCTCTTTTCGTGGATGTATCTTTTGCTAAAGTTGAAGAGAGCTTACTTATAAAATTGAATAAGTCTCACTAATGACATAATTATAACATTAAGGGTATTTATTTTATGTCATTTCTGTATGATTGATATGACGATGAGTATGACAAAATCTTGAATGAGCTGCTGAGTGGAGCAGTGGGTGAGACTTGGATTGGGAATCTTTCATATCACAGTGTCATTATTTCAATTTGTTTGATATGGAGGTCTTGATTATCATATCATAAAGGGTATGACAAATACTAAATGACATTGATAATGTCTGGAGTATCTTTTGACGTATAGTTTCGAACATTATTATATGATGTTAAATATGTTTATATGACTAGGAAGAATGAATGATATGATTGTGATGATAATTATGAATGTCATATTGATATGATAGTTCGAGAGTGCGGGAACAAAAGATTCAAGTGATCATTCCTTTTTTTTTTTTTCTTATCTTTTTCTCTCGTGTAACCCCTGATAAGGGGACCGACATTTTATTGAGCTCCTATAGCTCATGTGGCTATTTTTTTTGTGTCTTTTATTTTCTTTTTGTTACACGAACAAGACTTGAAAGAGAAGTGTGGCCTAAGATTTGATACTAAATGTAAGTTAGGTGTGAAAATTATTGTGATCTTATAAAAAGATATAAATTCCGCTGCGAAAATGATATTCTTAGTTATGATTTAATATATTAAAAGTTTCTAAATTGATGATGTGTTAGTAAACTTAACTTAATCCTTATGACTATGTCAGAATGTTTAGTTTTTGCCGAAATGAAACGTTGGGTTCGACAACAGTGACATCATACGTATTATTAATAATTAATAATAAATCGGAACGTTACACGTAAGGACTATGCTTTTCATCCGGCTTGTATAGAACTATCCCAGCCTCTTTTTATGGTCCTGCTCCCTTCAACATGATATCCAAGCCTGCAATAGAGTTGCTCCATATTTAGTGGGTAAACTATGTTATCATTGGGGCTTAATTTGGATGAGGGATCTCCATTGCATAAGTTTGGAGTAAAAAAACTCCAAAACATGACCTTGTCATTGATGCTCCAAGAGATTAAGGAAGAGACGGTGGTCTCTGGTACAAAGAAATGAAGTAAAATGAGAGTTTTCTTTTAGCAACATTAAGTTGTGTGGGACCCATCATGTGAAGAGAGGATCCCATTTCTCCTTTACATCGGTATCATGTATTTTGATCCGGGGTTGTTATTGTTAGGATAGATTTTGATTATATCAAGATAATGCATATGCGGGATATTTTTAACAGAAAGTATGTATGAGTGTGTGATTTTGATATAATTAAAATTTATCTTAAAAATATCAATTCTAAAAAAAATGTTAAACTCGAATCATCTATTCTGTATAAGTTACGTTGTATTTTCTCTTTTTATTTATCAAATAATCCAATAGCTTCATTACTCATTTTCTATATTACATATTCACTTTGTTTCACTATTGATATAACATATAAGTATTTTATATTATTTTATATATTTGAATATTAGTTTCGTTTCAAATCACGTTTGATCGTCCCGCAACATATATTAGGTTGAAATATATAATTTATAAATCTATTAATATTTCACGATAAATTCATAAAAAATTACATTTAATCGTCATTATATACATATCACACTTTCCATCGAAACATATGCCATATAAAAATGTTGCATTTATTGTGGGACGAAAGAGAACATATTAGTAACCCGACTTAGGATACCCGTCAAATCAAACCCAATACAATGACATTCCAAAGCATAATCAACCATTATATTATGAACAATGTAATTAACTTCCCTTGTGACACGTGTTAGCTAATTTGGAGTCGGTCCGATACAAAATCCAATCCAAGAAGGCCCAAAGTTAGCTCATATTCTCCACCTTTCTCCAATGCTGTAAATATATAGGGTTTGATAGGATTTTCTATATAATTTTAGAGAAGTCTTGTAAACCCTAAGGTAAGAAAGAGTCTAGAGACGGGGTCTAGATTCTTCCATGAAGATGTATATGAGGGGTTGGCTCATTTGCTAAACTCATCCTCGGGAAATCCTTGTAAACACAACATCCTCGAGAGCATTGTAAACACATATTAGTAATACAAACACTCAAGTTTTCCAAACACAAAGTTTCATTTTTATCTTTACTAGCGTTCTCACGAGTTTTGAGCGTTAGTCTCAAGGAGAAAAGACTGAACTTAGACACGAGACAAGGGTGTCTAGGTGGCGCACGGTCTTGAAAACAATAAGCTCGTGACACTTGCCACCCATGTGCAACGAATTTCAAGGAAGTCGAGAAAGAGTGCAAAACAGTGTTCTACGACGCCGCCCTGAATCAATAAATCCCCATGCTTCGCCTCTAGCAATTTGATTCGATTAGAGCACTAGCATTAGTTTTTTTATATGGCTTTCTATTTTTATATATAAGAAATTTGTCAAAAAAATGTCACGTAATAGATTCTTTATCCCTATTATCATATGATTTTTTATATTCTATATTTTTTATATATATGAGGAATCTCAATTCCATTCTCTATATAATTTATACCATTAAAATAATAAAAAATTAATATTTTTGTTA
>LIEC01012498.1:86836-126399 GCA_001925005.1 Drosera capensis | reverse complement strand
TAAAGATTATTATATATTATTATTGATTTTTAAAAATCAATAATAATATATAATATTTCAATATATTGTGAAAAATCAATAAATTTAAAATATGCAAATTTATATAAGGAATCGATATAAGAAATCTGCTACATGACTATGTAAAAAATTGAATATCTATTAAAAAAATAACACTATAACATTATATTATAGAAATAATAAAAAATTTCGATTGATCGTCGTTATATACATGTCAAATTTTATATCAACATACGTATCTAATCAAAATGATATATTTATTGTAAAACGGAAAGAAATATACTAATAACTCGACTTAGGATACCGATCCAATCAACCCAATACAATGACATTTGAAAGCATCATCAAGCATTATATTATGAGCAGTGTAATTAGCTTCCCTTGCCACCCATGAGCAACGAATTTCAAGGAAGTCGAGAAAGAGTTAAGACAATGTTCTACGATGCCGTCCTGAATCAATAAATCCACATGCTTCACCTCTAGAGCACTTGCACTAGTTTTTTTTTATATGATTTTTTATTTTTATATATAAAAAATCTATCAAAAAAATATATCACGTAGTAATTTCCTTATCTTTACCGTTATATGATTTCATATATTCAATATTTTTTTTTTATATTTGAGGAATTTTAGTTTCATTTTCTATATAATTTATATCATTAAAATAATAGAAAATTTAATATTTGTTAGAAAAAATATAATTATTTAAAAAATTGACTTATTTTTAGTTAAAACAAAATAAAAATATTATTATATTCTAAAATATTCTTAAAAATCATTAATAATATATAATATTTTAATATATTATGAAAATTTTAAAATCTATATAAGAAATCTATATAAGAAGTCTGCTGCATGACTATGTAAAAATCTAAATATCTATTAAAAAAATAATACTTTAATATTTTATTATAAAAATAAAAAAAATAAAAAAATTACGAATAATCTTATCGATCGATCCGTGGTCAACGATTTGGCTAATTAAAGATCAAATCGGATTGTCATCGCCTCACTCACAACCGAGGTCAAATCCAGTGTGATATTCTTACCAGCAGGCTTCACCACGTGATTTCTGATCACCACTCCCAAGCTCGTGATATTTCCCAGCGGCAACTTCCAACTCCGATAAGTTCCCGGCTAAACCCTCGTCGGCAATCTCGCTCTCCATCATCTCCCCTTTCACCACCGCTCTCTGACCCTCTTTGTTGCGAGAATTCATCGCATGCAACGAACCCTAAACTGAACCAAAGAAAACCATACAGCTAGCTAGCTAGTTTACTGATTCTTCGTAATATTTATGATTCCCACTCTCCTGATTCGCACTCCGTTTTCGGGTGTGCGAGAGAGTGGAGAAAATGACTTCTGATTTCTAATTGCAGAATTCTGATTTGTGTTTGATGATGAGGCTAAAGTGCGGAGAGCTGGGGTGTTTTGTTCCGCGGTTGCCCCTCTCTGCCGGTCAATGGCGATTTAATAATCGTTGCTGACCGAAGACGATGATTATTGTACATGTTTGTGAACCGCTGTTGCCGGGTCGAATCGGTGACCTTTTGGGTGTGGTAGTTTGGGGGATTCTATTTGGTATGGTATGATCCACTATGAGAACATCGTTGGATGGAAAGAAAAAAAAGGGGAAGCTTTGCTTGTGGGTTTGATTTCACGTCTAGGTTGCGGGTTTAACACACTCTCTCATTTCATGAGCTAGTGAATCGAAAACAGAAAGTAGATGCGGTACCAAACAGGCCCTTAGTTTGGCGAGATTGGATTTTATCGATGTCCGTTGCATAGAGTTATATGCGTGTTTGTTAGGCTGTGATGATTGTTTTGATGCTTAGAGGTGATATGATCTTGCGTGTGAGTAGATGGGCATAGAATAAGTGTCTTTTGCATGGCAAATTCAAAGGGTCTGTCGAAATTTGCCATGGTTTCTGAGTTTTCCATGGATGCTGCTTGCCCTTTTGCCATAGCTTTATTATATTACCTGATCTGAGCCTCCCAGCATGATCTCCTTCTTGATCTGGGGATCAAAGGTTGCAATTTGAAGATGTAGTTCGAAAGCTCTTTTGCATCGAGAATGAGGCTTTTACTCTTGTTTTGGCCGATGATTTTAATGAGTTTATCTAAGACAGAGGAAGCATGATATATGACTTATATGTACATGCATTTCGCTTGACCAAATTAGATCATTCGCAGCAGTATCCCTACTCGAGAAAAGGAAGCAATAAGAAAATGTATCCCTGATGGGATTTGGATTTCTCCATTTCCTGCACATAAAATGACTTCGGTAGGTACATCCGTGTTCGAGAGGCTATGACGATTCTTTTAATTGATATTCTGAGGCATTTTGATCTTGCATGTGGATAGATGGGTACAGAAGGAGTGTTTTTGGCATGGCGGCCACAGGTCCTGTGAAAATTTAGTTGTCTCTATATTTCATTTGTGAACCAACTCCCTTGCTAGCCATGGATGCATCTGCTTGTCCTTTTGCCCTAGCTTGTTTTTATTGCATGATCTGAGCCTCTCAGCACATCTGGTTTTGGTTTTTCGAATGTTTTTTTTTTTGAAAGGCAGTTTTCAGATTTCTGGTTATTACTGGTTTAGGATTGCACTATTTTGAACAACCGTACCAAATAGCCCCTTCAACAGTAACGTGTTATGCAAAGGCACTTGCATTGGATTATGTAAAATAGGAAATTGGTTGAATATAGATACTGCTGCGAATGGTCTTGCCCTTGTGCAAGTATATATGAATAATATATGAGGCTATGATGATATTCATTCTTGGTTGTGAGGCAATTTGGTCATGCATGTGGCTAGGGGTTCAAGAGCAATGTCTTGACTTGATTGCATCTGCTGGTCCAATGAATATTAGTTTCTCTAACTTCATTGTTGGCAACTGTTTTGCTTTCAATGTGCTCCCCCTTTTGCTATAGCTTTGATTAATTGCCTCTTCGTCTGAGCCTCCAGCACTTCGTCCACTTTTCATGACAGAAGAATGAGGCTCCGATTCTCTCGTTGGAGCCAATGATTATGTTTTATGAATTGAGATACCAAATAAAGAGCAGCAGCAACAGAGCATGTGCAAGCACAGTACAAATGCTCAAGGATGGGATTGTCAGGCGTGTTGGTAGAAGGCATTGCGATGGCATTGACTTGGCAGAACAAACTTGGGGTCCTTAGGAGATATGGGCATCCAGTTTTCAATGTGACTCCCATTTCCTTTTACCAGCCATTGTTCGTTTCCTTTTACCCTAACCTGTTTTCTCCCATATTCCGTTCAGATCATCATCATCATCATCCTTCTCCTTGTCAACCTTCTCTTAACCATTTTAGAGAAAAGAACAGAAAGAGAATACATTGCTCTATAGGATTCGGAATATTGCCGTGTCCTCAGCACACAGTTACGTGTGTGTGTGTGTGTGGTTGTGGTTGTGGTTGTGGTTGTGTGTTTGTTTTGGGCTGTGATGATTCCTTTCATATTTTGAGGCAACTTGATCTTGCTTGTTGGTAGAGAGGGGGTATAGAAGCAGTGCCTTTGGCATGTCTGTACTCAAGGATCTTGTGGAAATTAGAGTTTTAAATTTTCAAAAGGCCACTGTTTGCTTTGTTTCCCATTGGTGCCACTTGCTCCCTTTGCCATGGCTTCATTATTGCTTGATCTGAGCCTTCCAACATGAACTCCTCAATCAGAGCCGATGATTCCAATACTCTGGGAGCAAACAAAAACATGAAACAGAATCAGAACCAAACAGGCCGTAAGAATGGGAACGGTTGTGCTTGGTCTTTTATTCTGGAACCTCTAGTGGCATCCAGCTTCTGTCCTGCTTGACAGCAGTAGCAAAGCAAGTGATGCGATTGCTTAGGAGGCAATGATGAATTTACTTCTTGTACATTCAGGTATGTAGGTTGAGGGTTTACAATTGTTAGACCATTTGTACGATTGTAAATGCTAGGGATATGGATAAGGAATCTGCTTGGTGGATCGTTTTTGTTGAAATTCCCTATGTTTAGGGGAAGGGAACATGATAGGGAAACTTTTGCAAGTGCTCTTATGCCTTTGCAGAGCGAATTTGAGGGTCCTCTGATAATCAGGGTGTCCTGTTTCAGTGTGACTACTGTTCGCTTTTGCTAGCCATTGCTGTTGTATTCCTTTTGCCCTTGCCTGGATGTATCCCAATCTGAGCCTCTATTTTCTTCGGTCCTCACCTTATCGTTGAACAAGGCATGCTGATCTTCTCTGTATCGTTCCAATTTTAGCAGATGGGATGACAATTTGCTTTGACGTTAAACGAAAAGAGGCTATGAAGAATTCATTTGTTGGCATAGCAAGACACGAAGAGGAAGGATAATAGCAGTGATTTGGGATGGCAACACTAGAAGGCCCTCGAGATTTTGTGTACTGTGTGGATATTCCAACTTTTACGTGGTGAAGAAGAAGAAGACGAAGATATGATGATGTCGATGACTGGGTGTCTAGTTATTGCTAACCAGCACTGGGATAATCCTTGCCTCTTCTTGTTGTAGCTTGTTTTCATGTCTGAGCCTTCCAAGTTGGACCCTGACTTGCTTATTGATAATTCTCTGTTCTCAGTTTCCAGCTAGCTTTGATGTATGATAGAACTAGCTGTTTGCTAGTATCAGAATGAGGTGGGTGAGAGCCTGTGATTGCTGCGGCGGTTGTTTGCCAATCCCTTCATCCATGCTCTTTCACTGGTCTCCAACCGATGATTTCTCTGTGGAAAGCAAAACATCGTCAACTTTGATGATACCTTTCCATCTCCAATCACAAAACTGTCACTGCCTCTCTCTGTCTCTCAGCTCTCAACAACAATAAAATCAACTTTGTTTACATGAGGCGATGACGATATATTTTAAATCATGTTCCTAGGTAAACGTATTCAGCGGATGTTTTAGTGCCCTGGCTAGGTGACATCGGAGGGCTGTGTTCAGTTTTGCAGGGCAACTGTTTGTTGCCAGCCTTGGGACTATGCTTTTCATCCTGCTTGAATGGAACTATCTGAGCCTCCTTTTAAGGTCCTGCTCACTTCAACATGATATCCATGGCGTTGTTGGGGTGATGCTGGTTTGCTATGAATGAGCAGACTTCAAATGCAGGGAAATGATTTGCAGAGCAGTTGTAAATTGCAGAAGGATTGCTATATGTGGTACTATATGATTCGTTCTTCCCATATTATTGTGATCTAGTGATTATAAATATGGGTTATCTATTTATTTTCTTTGTGGCTTTATGCAGGAGATCGTGTGGCTTGTTTAATTTATTTTGTATTCTTCAGATCATTAGTGCGATGGCCAAGAGGAAGAAAAAAACAGGCATCACGGATTAGAGGACTAGCAAAGGTATGCTACGCAAATAGAGTTGGATCTCTAGTTTATTCATCTGGTTTACTTTCAAAGGCTTGCTTGTTTTCGTGATTAACTTCTACGTAGGAATCTCAGTTGTGTTGATTTGTCATATGCTCATGGAAAGGAAATTATATTGTTTTTTTGATGTTAAATGTTATCCTAGGTTTTGGTGTCATAAGCTTGAAGTGGATTGCTAATTTGAAAGACGGCATCAGTCATTATACTGCATTTGAGCTTTGGAATTGGAACAGTATCTTTTTCTATATCCCAAGAAGGAAAATTCTATAAATTGGTTTAGCACTTTCTGCTTTGTGCTTTGGAATGATGCAAGCTTTATGCTGCATGTATGGTGTTGCTTATCAGTTCCCCTGGAACATTCATCTTGGTTTGGTTTTGTCGGGTGTAGTAAACACGGTGAGGGACGAGTTTGGTCATGGTTCGGGTCTCCCGTGGATGCTGCCGCTGATGGAGTAATTTTACATACAAAGTTCTTGAAATCTTGTGTGTGGACTCGGTTTAATGGATGCTATTCTTGTGTAGTCTGACATTGAGTTTCCAATTAGATTCACTGTTGATATAGAGTTGATCAAGTGAGCCTTGCTATAGGATTGGTAGTTCTTTCTATCCAAAGCTTAGAATCATGTTGAACTATGTTGTAATTTGGCAGAAATCTATGCTTGTGCTTTGCGCATTATGCTTCTCTTACCATTTATACTTGGCTCCCATGATGTTTTCTTCGCTTCTTTATTTTTCGTTTCTGATTTGATCTCTTGGGAAGCGACATGGGTACTTCCATAAATCTATCCGAAACTCAATCATTTGAACAGTATGGTAAGGATGATACGAATCCTGTTTAACACAATAATCACATTTTATTAAACCATACACGAAATGCAAGATGTCGATGGCAAAGTCAGGCTTTTTACAGAGTTTTGCTGCAAATCTAACAAACTCATAGAACCATCAGCCACTGAGTTTGTGCAATTTTGAGTCTCAATGGTCACGCTATTTCCAGATATAACTATCTATCCCAACCTTGAATACTTGTGATCTCACAATCTCGCGACAAATCCCAAATCCTTAAGGAGAAGACATCAGCATCCTAGCGTGAGTACACCAAGCATGAGACTTGCCAGTATTACGAGCCCTACGCTTGCAACATTAGCCGTGCTGCTGGATTTCTTCTGGCTAGGTGCGGGAGCACCCTGTGGAGGACCACTGGTAACTTCTGGTAATGGTGGATCAACTACGTCCGAGACCTCAAGAGAGGGTGCTGGTGCTGCTGCGGGTGGGCGTGCATCAGCTGGTGCAATCGAATACACTGCACCAGGTTCGACTGGCAGGAATGTTACTTGGAACTTGTCTGTCCGGGGCTTGGATGAAGGATCAGAGCATGGACTTCCTGCAGCATTGTGATGGAGAGCACGTCATTACTATCATCAAAGAGAAAGTTCTATATTTGCTTGAGCATACATGGTAATTGAACTTACTCATATATCTACTCGCAGTCAAAGGGTACTCTGTCACGACGCCATCAACATGAAGTCCCTTGACAAAGGTGGCGATCTCCACTAATGGATCAGCAAAGTAGTCGAATCCAAGGGCAACATATTCGTTGTATGAAGTTGAGACATAGACTGAGATGTTTGCAGCGTGCATCTCGTCCACAACTTTGGTGGAAACTGTAGTAAAGCCAGCAGCATTGCTCGGCATCAGCGAGGATCTGAACACTGTGACTGCATCAGCATGCTTTTTGATCTCTTGAACTGGTTGCTTGGGCGCGTCTCCTATAATCTCTTCAATGAACAATACTCTCTTGTAAGTTGGAATATCTTTGAACTTAGCAAGGACTGAGGTATCGTCGGATTGGATCAGTACTTGCTGAGTTGATTGCTTGTCAAATGTTGCATTGCTCAAAGCAGCTCTCACAGAAGTTGTTATGTCGAGATTCTTCTTTCCAGCAAGGTATGCAGCATTCTGAAAAAACAAACCCAAAAAAAAAAAAAACCCCGAGTAGCAGTTGAAGATTCATCAGCTCAAAAGGAAGAAAAGGAAGCCGGCTAGTACTCACTCCTTGTCATGAATCGCATATTATGTTGCCTAGTTTAGAAGTGAAAATTGCAAGGGTGCATTGCTAAAACAGTACTCATCACATTATAGGTAGTAAGCTGCAAGTGAGTTTATCTTGAGCATGGACATTACGGGTTTGTCCATGTACTAGAGTTATCTCGATGAGCAAAAGAAGAATAGCAGCAGTCGCTTCCCCGGTACTCTATGAATGTTGGGTTGAAATAATATCGGCGGACGATCTATGGATAGACTTGCTTGGTTTATCATGTGTATGTACGCTATCAGGTTAAACTCCCCACCAAACTACAGTGCGAAGCAACCATGATTCAAGAGTGCGAGGACTATGGATCAATGCATGATAAAAGATTATACCTGTATGTCGATTAAAACACCTGAAACCGCCTTAACCTTAGCAAGGTCGAGAAATTCTGCCAATGTCAACAGTCTACCCTTATCCTTGTAAGCTGGATTCCTTGGCAGGCCATTTTGAAGAGGGCTCACCAGTTGTGCTGCAAAGTGGAAAATTCAAGGATCAGAGATCACATACAACTGTTTTTTTCTTGAGACAAAGTTTCTCATGTGAGCTATATAATGGGCTTACGCTTTAGAGTTTGAATCTGGCCCCATGTGAGATCAAATGAGAAAATGCCGTTTTGGGCTTGGATTTCGGGGATCACAGTAGATAGAGACATGAACATCGCAAGTGCATTGGTAAATTTCGAAAGGTCAGCCGAATCTGAGCAGAAGAGGACTCCATCTTTTGTTAATTGAACCGAGCAATCGATGATGTCAGCACCATCGTAAATCGCCTTCTCATACGCAAGATCAGTGCAAGGAGCATAGTCTCCACTTGCACCATTATGTGTTATGATCAAAGCTTGGCCTGCCAAGACGTCAAGATTACTCTTAACACACAATTCTTAAGAAAATGAGAAAAGGTGATAGATTAGAACCAATGAAAGAGTCTTGTCTCCAGCTTATAGCAGAACTATTCGGTGAAATTTTATGCACAACCTTACACTAGAAAGCGAAAGACGGTTTCACTCAAGCTTTGAGCAAGTCACCAAGACACTCTTAATATAAGAATTGAAGCGACAGATCAGCCCATCCATCTTATTCAACAAAAGGAATGCAAGGCATTGAATGACCTGTTTTCTGCCTAGGAGACTTCTGGTGATGTGCTAGGCAAGCTGCAAAGCAAGAACATTTCACACTGTTAGTATCTGTTTTACCCATCAGCGTATTAACTTCTGCCATCAGCAACTTCTTTCATGTCGTCTTACCAATGGCTTCTGATGCAGAGTTGGGGAAGTCTGTCATCACTCCATCAACTGAAAACTCAGCATTGCCAATGAACTGGAGGTACTCAGCTGCTGGGTCATAGCTGTAGTTATAGCTCGCTGGGAAGTCACTGGCAAATCCATAGGCATATATCTCAAGCCCTGCTTTGTGGGCATCAGCAACAAGGGTAGTCGCCGGTTGCAAGTACATATCCTTGCCTACAGGCCATATATAGTCCTTTGGGACAAGAATGCCCCGAGCATATTGCTTGACCAAGGCAAGATCCTTGAGTATCGCGCCATAGGTTTGCTTGGTCGTTGGCTCGACGGTTTCAGGCTCTAGGAACTTGAGAACAAGCCTTACAGTCTTTTGGTCTACCAGGGATGCAACATTCTTCAAGAATCCGATCTCAGGAGATGAAACATAAAATAACGTCTTGGTGCGCATCTGGCTGATGTACTTAACTGCACTAAGTTCGTGTTGGTTGAAGAATGTGTCATACTGCGAAAAAAAGAAAACGAATGAGTAATCCAAAATGGTGAATTGAATCCACTGAACAGGGAGAGAGATGCAGAAACATTTACCTGAACATTTATCCAAATAGGCACGGGTATTGTGCTGAGGTCATCAATGGTAAATGGTGGAAACATTTCATCGAAAATACTTGGCCTAGTCAGCATATTCTGTGTCACTGTCATTTCAACACAAATCACAAGAATCACGTCACGTTGCGATGCATAAAGACAGCGGGTTTCATGTCCTGATGCTAGCCAAGTCAATTGGATATATGACCATCATGTTGATAGTTTGGGTTCCAATCCTAATTGATTCGATGATTTATTGAAATCGGATTTGTCTATCATATAGCTACTCTAAAGTAGAGGTATACATGTATTATGACCACTGAGAGTCATGCATGCGCTTTGCCGGAAAATAACAAAGAATAGCGATTTATAGTGACAGGACAAGTATTTTATCTTAGACTATTGTCACGGGCCAAAATTAATCTAACCCCGTGACACTATGCTACCTTGTAAAAGATCGCAGACACACAATTACATTAACCCCTAGGAAAAGACCGTTTTCTTGCTTACATGCAATATTGTTCAACAGCTGATCAGCAGTGAAATCCACAGCGAACCATCCTTGCATTGGGTTTCCATTAACGACGTAAGTTTTTTGCCCCTTGGGATACACAGCTGCTATCGTTGTAGAGTTATCGAGTCGAAGTTCCGTTTGACAGAAGGCTACTAGGTCCTTGGTTAACTGCATATCGCAGTAGAGAATAGTATCCTTGATTCCCAAGGGCAATGCTACCTTGAATGCAGATTCACTTGAATCAGGGAAAAGCCCCGAAAACCCTCCCCGAGCTATCACCACAGGCTGCTTGCCTGCATACATTCACGGGTAATGATGGTTCCGACATCGCGAGGAAAAAATTCAAAACGATAAATGATGCATTTTTACCTGATAGTGTCAGCCATCTCTTTTTTTGAGACGTCACAGGATTCTGGGCTACAGCGGAACAAATGAGCAGGGATGACAATAGCAGAAGCGCTATGACCCTCATCATTTTCTCTTGTTTCTGCAAAACGATTCGGGAAAAAGAGAAAATGAGAAAAGAGACTATCATATTAATATCACCGTGGCCAAAAGGAAAATGAGTTCAGACTACATATTATGACAGGTTTTCAAAAATATGACAGTCTGTTAGCTTCTTGTTGAAATTGTTCCTCATATCAATACCTATTTTGGGTATTACCATAGAATTTTCCCCTTCCTCTGTAAGGTTTTGCAATATCTAAAGCGGAATAATCTGCATAAATCATAGTTACATATAAATCGATGTTTCTAACAATTTGATATCAATGCATTCCGATTCGAACACATCATAGAATTTTCAAGCCATAATCGTGATCGAGGGGAAAAAACAGATAAATGGAGATCACACTTGAAAACTTACCTCGAACAAGGTCGGATTACTCCTTGAGTTTCGTAAACTATCTCATACGACAGCTATTGATTCAATATACACTAAAACCGAACCCAACAAAAAACAATTAGACAAAAAGGAACCGTTTTACTTGGAAGAGGACATTCCCTATCGAGAGATCCTAACAGGAAAAAGTTTTTTTTTTCAAGGGAATGTCAAAGATGGAGGGAACAACAAACACGAGTACATAGAAGGCAAAAACACAGAATGTTCTAGCTTTTGCAACCACTAAAAGCTACTACCCATTGATAATTCCAGGAAAGGTCATGGTTTATTTACTAATTATAGATTAGATATGAGAAGACAGAGCTGTTAGTTTTTAACCGTCAATCAAGAACTTGTGTTCCAAATATAGAAAAACAAGAAGGTATTTTTTGAGTCTATCAGCTTTTCGTAAATTGTTGGTCGCTACACCATTTCACCATGCTTTGTTCTAAATATTGCTCAAGATCATTCTAGTCTGAGGTTTTTCTGGTGGGATGCTTGTTCATCAGATGTTCAAAGTTTTGACTCATTGCCGATGCAATGGTACTCCCACCCATTTGAACATTCAAAATTGTAATTTTTGTGGAAAGGTTGCACTCGCAGTGTGTATAATCTTAACTGTCGACACGATTTGAGTTCTTTTAAGATCTTAGTTCTACATGAAATGGATGTTTCTGGCTGTGAAAGTTTTACCTAGCACATATATGAAGTGTAGCAACTACTAGCCTTAGCTAGTTCAGAAAAAAAAATTCCAATTGATGTCCTTCAAAGCGTATTAGGAACAGGACTGCCGTATCCTAATGCTTGAGCATCCCAAGGAACAAGATTCATGAGAATGGATGTACAAATACCATATCTGGTTACTACTCCACCTAATAAAGACAACTAAACTTATCTATATCTTCTATTGCTTGCTACTTTGTTCAATCATGTTGCACCATGAAACATTCTTCAAGAGAGATGAACTAATTTTATGTTGACACTAAATGCTAAAATGATCACATCTAAAACAATATAAACAGAAGTAGGAAAGGACTTGCATGAATCACAAAGTTAACAAGATTATCCTCTCATCATGATCCTGCAGCACCGGCAGAATCCACAGATTTGTCTTCCTTCCATTGGAAACCCTGTGAAAATGGAGAAACTACAAAACTTAATAACTGAAAAGATAGTAACATCAATTAAACCAAGTATTCAAGATCAACCTAATGTTCAGTTTCACCAAATAAATTAAGGATGGAACGGCATCAGAGAGTTCATTTCTTTCACCGCGCATGATGGAGGAACGATGGACCAACTACATCACTAGGCCCCTTTCCAGTTACCACACAACCTTTGTAAGCGACTATGCAACAGGTGAGGCACGTCGCTGGCATCTTGCTCCTAGAATAAGACGAGCAGATAACAGACCCACATAATCCTGCCTAGTGCAAGGTGTGGGGAGGGCAAAATGCACGCAACAATACCCTGTTTCCTGATGTTCTACCCTAACCACCCAGCTACCAACAACCCAGGCAAACCCGTTAGTGGGTCCGAGGAGGGTAAAATGTACGTAGTGTTATCTCTGTTGTTGTTGATAGAGACAGAAAATAACTACTGATTTAGAGTATTGACTTACACCACTTCCATACCCAAAATTAGCGCATGCAAGTACTATCCCTAAGAAAAAAAAGTTCATAAAATTTACCTCATTACCAATGTTCACCATGGGATCAATTACTATTATGATCCTACAGAAAGAATGTTTACTATTATCATGCAGATAACAAAGACGCAGACACTCAAATTCACATTTTTTTTATAGATCTCTACTACCTGCTCCTTTTTCTATCCGTCAATCGCCTTTTTTCTCCAGAGCCGTTTAATTGACGGCTCCCATTCTACCAATTCAGGCCCATAACTCTCCGTCTCTCCCCCAAAAAACCCTAACATCGAAACGCAGTGAACGTAAACCTCCATCGACGACAGCGATGGCGACGGCGACGGTGAGGGATCAAAAGGCCACTGCCGTCAATCGCCACTATAGCAACGCCGACGAAGCCCCGGCAACCCAAAGCAGTACTGTAGCAAGTCGGAATATGCATAAGGTTGGGCAACGATGCCCAAAATCTAAATGGGCATGTTCACAGGCTGTGTTTGTTTTGGGATGCGATTGAGCGGGATTATTTGTCTGGGTTAATTTCACATCTTCTTGTCTGAGAGGAGATTAATTTTTTGACATACGATTATCTAGTCCGGTGTCTATATTATCAAACAAATACGATATGAAAATAAATTTATATATAGTAATATATTTATAATTTGGAATCAAATTGTAAAAATAATATTCTAATTATGAATTAAAATTGATATTAAAATAAAATTAAGTTAAAATTGATTTTATATTTAGAACTAAATATAAATATAACTATCTTTATTACATCATCAAATATGATTATTTTTTTAATTTTTCTCATTTTCAAAATTTATATAAAAAAATATACAATTACTTAATAAATAAATAAAAATACACAAAAATGTATTTAATAAATCACTTATTAAAAGTTTTCATTTATTGAACTGACGTACTGTTTCTAAATAAAATGATAGTTCAATAAAACAGTGCGTCAGTTCTAATATAAAAAATAATCATCAATTCAAATATAAATAGGGCGTCAATTCAAAAATTGAAATGACAGTTCAAATTGAAACAGAACATCAGTTCAAAAATCGAAATAATTCATCAGTTCAAACAGAAACAGAACGTGAGTTTAGAAAATAAACAATGTTTAAATATGTAATGAATTAGGTGATGATGGGTGGATTTGTAATGTTTGTGGTTGGATTTTGTAGTGCATGTTGCTGGATTTGTGGGGTATGTCGTTGGATTTGTGATGTTAATGGTTGGTTTTGTGGTGTATCCATTGATTCGAGTTGTATTCGATGGGATTGAAATTTGGATTGCTGGTTTTAGGGTTTGATTATGTGTTGATGAATAATGGAATTGGTGACTTGGAGTTGTGATGGGAGAGATGTGGAGTGAGAAATATAGTAATGGGAGAATGTGGAGTTGGTGGCTAGCTAGTTGTGTCGAAGGACGGAGGTAAGGGAGTTTAGCGCCATTGGAGAGGGGAAGAGAGCAAAAACGTGGGTGTGAGGAGTAAAGTTAAAATTATATTTCGTGAGAATTATTTGTGGGGTTTATATATTTTGAATAATATTTTATAAAATATATATTCTAGAATAATTTTTTATTAATTTGTTATCAAATTAACCAATATGGAGTTATAGATGGGATTGACTAATCAAAAAATATTCCACATTGAGATTAACTTAAAAGGGAGTTATTGTTAGTTATCATCATCACATATATTATGTGTTGTGAAGCAAATCCAATTATAAAAATATTCTTTTCACTTTCTTCAATAGTAGATATCATTTAATTTTTATTGTTCATTAATTCATAACAATACATAATACCAACATCATATTTTCCAACTCTTCATATTATTGTATGAGCTTGATGAATATATGTCATGACACATATAGTTTAGATATATCTAGTTAAAATCATCGGTCAATATTAAAATATGATAGGAAGATGTATCTTGAGATGAAAGTCCAATAAATAATAGGTCTACTATCATCAAATTGATTCATATTCCAAAACACTAACAATCATCTTTTAATCTTGATTATTAATATTAACTAAACATATTTAATCTTATATATATAATGATATATATTTATTTTTTTCAATTATATACTCCATTCATCATGATTGTTAGTAACACTTCATCTCAACATGTACGCTATGAAGAAGCCGGATAAGGTCGACCCTAATGAGAAAAGATTGAGTAAGTGGATGAATTGCGCGCTTTCGTTCGAGCCCTTGATGCCCCCTTGTGTGATTGATGGATTAGGGAACGTGTTTAATAAGGAGGCGATCGTGAGCGCATTGATCGAGAAGAGGGTTCCGAGGGAGTTCGGGCATGTTAGGGGTGGAATTGAACTGAGGTTAAAGGAACGGAGAGGGAGGGTGGTGGGAATGGGATGGTGTGGTTTCCGTGTCCGATTACGGGGTTGGAGTTCAACAGGAAGTATAAGTTTGTTGCGTTGAGGAAGTGCAGGTATGTGTTGAGTGTGAAGGCTTTGAAGGAGGTGAAATCTTCGTCATGTGGAGTTCGAGGAGGGGGACAGGATTGTGATTAACGGGGATGGTGAGGATGGAGGAGGAGAGGGCGAAGGCGAAGGCGAAGAAGGCGAAGAAGGCAAAGAAGGTGAAGAAGGTGAAGAATTGAGAGGTGAAGGTTGATGGTGAGAAGGAGGGTGGTGGTGGTGTTGATCGCTCGAGATTGAGTGGCACGAAGCATGGGAGTGATTTGAAGGAGTCGGAGAAGATGCTCATGCTTGGAGTTGTAACCAAAGGGACGAGCGAGGCTCCTGCTAAGCGGTTCAAGGCTGTTGATGTTGCGCCTCTTAGTGCTAACAAGGACGTTTATGCGTCCATCTTCACATCTTCTAAGAAGTCTAATCTCAAAGAAACATACATGTGAGGTCTTAGTGGTTCCTCTGCTGTTGATAAACTATGTTCCATTAAACATCTTGATTTCTAAATTTGCAGCTCCTGTGTATTATATTCGTTGGAGTATCCCCTGAGTATGGAGTCGGCGTGTGTATGGCTGTTCATACATAATTTGAAACCTTATCTAGGTTTGCTGTATGTTAGGATTTGGTGCATTATGCAAACTTACATGATTTCTCTCCGTTACAATAATTATCACTATGTTGATTAAGTGACTTTGTTAGTAGTGCTGTTTGATGATCAAGTGACCTTGTTGATTAAAAGGATACATGGATTCATACCCTATGATGCAATTGCAAGTTTGTGAATCCTCTTATGATTGGTGTCAATACTATTGCTTCATTGTTATCTCTTGTAACAAAATTACATCCCTGTTAGGAGCAAATACGTCTGGCGCGAAATCTGTGTTGATGGTGTTGTCTACGGTCTACTGTAAAATAAACGCCCCTTTAAAGGACCCTCACTTGCAATGAGATTCACCATTTTTGTCTTGTACATTTGCAAATCTGATGTCCAAGCAAACAATAAACCCTCACGTTCCATGAGAACATAGAGAAAGGGATCTGGAAAACAATTTAACCACATAATTGAAAGGGATACATAACGTTGTCCTCAGTCACTGGCTTTCCATGAAAGCTGGGATATGGAGATGAATTGTATAAATACCAAACTTCAGAAGAGCAAACATATAATTCAGTACATGGTACTATATATTAACAAGCAGCATTCTTCGTGGATCATCCATCTTCAGCATCACTCTTGAGAACTGGATGACTTCATGCACCCGTGAGGCCATGATGCCCTGAACTTTAGACTTACAAGATGGTGCAACATTGGTTGGTTTTCTTTGCCTGCTTGTAAAACATCTGCTCGCAAGAGGCATGAAAGAACATTAGAGAATACTAATATTCAGCTAAAGCAACAATAAAAATTCAACTATGATGGTCTGGCTACGGCTCATTATCTTCGAGAACTAAGCTAATACATTGGAACAAAGTCAGGAACAGCAAACATACCTGTGATGCGGCACTAAGCTCTTCTCAACCAAGCTGTCCAGTCTTTCACCTCGTGCAAGCACACTGTCTATAGTTTTGTGCTGTTGAGAAAGAGAAGGAACAGCAAGAGATTACCGTCATAATTGAATATAGTTGGCATTCAAATAACAGTAAAAAATGCTTAAAACGGACAACGAAAGGAGCAGAACAGGGAACATCAAATGTGACCTGTATCTAGTATACTGACATAATGGGCCTTCATCCAAGACAAAATAATTTTAAGTTCATCCACAGGCATACATCATATGAGAAAACAAAATACAGATTTTCCAAATTAATGGGTATCAGTAGAGGATATTTGACTGTTCAACTCTTAAGTTGTCAAATAGTGCACACCACCCACAACACCTCCCTATCTATGCGCCAACCAGCCCTTAAGAACGTAGCCGGCTAACCCTACGCCCATTCAACTTGTAATAGACTGAGCTATGACTGAAGATTCCTGATCAGTGTCCAGTGACGCCACATGAAGGATGAGCTTAACAAATTATCATCATGATGAGCCTAACATGAAGTTTTCTGTGGTCACAGCTAAGGCTCGGATAAGGAAACCTTTCAGTCTATGTTCTCTAGAAAATCGCAAAGCGAGAACAACATAATCTGAGTGCAGTTGAATTTAAGAATTAACTATATAACGAAGGATTTGACCTAGAATGAAGGATACTATACACAGTCAGTATATGACAAAGATGCTTCACCAGACAACAAAGAAAGAAAAAAACGAACTTATTCATATAAGATCACATAAAAGTGGCAGACATATGAATTGAGACATCAATAGCTCAAAAACGAACCCCGCAAGTACATCAACCAAAAGCGTCGAACATCTCATATATGATAACAAACTTACAAGAATGATCTTAGTCTCATCCAGCTCTCTCTGAATTTTCAGCAACTTATCAGCCTCTGCAGGGTCCTGGCATTTGAACAAAGAAATGCCATTACTTTCCCAGAGGTACTTTACAATGGTGACAACCGAGTTTTAATAATATTAAAGACAAACTAATTAATGTAGCGAGGACAAAAGGAAACCTGGTATCTGGCAAGAGCTTCATTCAAATAAGGCCATGGCTGCACGCTGTCTGCCTGAGCTCTCCTCCATGATTCACCAAAGTTCTTCTGGTACTCATCTACAACCTGAAAGAAATGATAATAATCAAACTTTAAATAGATAACAGCAAGAGCAAGACCACATAAGATACAAACAGAAGAGCAATTCAACGCTCATGGCTACCGTTACAAGCATTATTTTTAAAGCGGCAAAACCATATATTTGAATATATAAAACCACAGTATATAATCATTTATAATCAACTGAAACAGTTAACCATTACATCAATACATTTCTGGAAAGCTCTTGTAAAATAAATTTTACATGTAAAAAACATTGATCTGCTCCGGCCATTTAAGTTATTGTATACATTGCAAGAGTTACAATAGGCAATGATAAGGCCCCTAGTCAATTCAAGAATGTAGCCTTATCTTCCAAGTTCCAAGAAGGGATAGATTCTAGTTTAAATACAGAGATTAAGCAACCACCATCTTCTGCAGCAGTGTAGTGCTAATGCATAGGTTGTTAACCAATGGTTCATGAACAAATTGGTGTTAACTTAGGCATAAGTCATTGTCGAACATGATTATACATAATCAAACATGGTGGTTTAACATGTGAATCTGCCTTTCTGTGCCTTTTACGCACAGCGATTGTTACATCTTTGGCAAATTCAGTTCAGCAAGGTCGAACTAGCAAACAAAAGCATTAAAACAGCATAACTTACTAGGTTCGATCACTATAATTCTATATCTGAGAGACCACTACTTGCTGTTCCAAATGAATGATCAGATGGCTACATTGCAGCAAATAAAAGATAAATATCCAACCCCTGGCATTCCCCTAGACCAAGTACATAAAGAACAAGTACCTGATTAAGGAGCGAAAAAGCGCTTCGAACTGGGTAATGGTCGTCCATAAAACCCAATGCACAAAGCCCATCTCTGTTGTATGCATGCACTTTATATTCTGGTCAAGGAGAAACGAGAAAAATTGATGAAAGGATTCACCCCAACGAAACAATGGTATAACATAAGAGATGAAAGGTGAATACAAAAACAACTTTTTACAGCCAATGCCACATACAAAATGACATATCCACATTCAAGGCTCTCCACGAGCTAAAAAACAACATGATCTAAATTCCACATTTCCACTTCTGTAGACAAATAATGCACAGCCAACTTGCCACACCCGAAAACATGTATGATTCATTGCTGAAAGGGTGGTGAAACTTTATGTTGGTGCTTCACTATTGCACTGCATCAATCTCAATAATCCATAAAAAAAAAGGGCTTGCACTGAGATTGAAGGTGGGAAAAATAACTCTCAATGGCCACGGAAAAATGTGGTTCTAATAATCACATAGACCATCAAAATGAAGAGCTTTACACAAATAAGAAGAAGGTACGGGCCATATACGATTAAAGATGGAGTAACTCCCAATTTGCATGTAAACCTCATTATTTCTCTGAAAATGGCAGATTAGCAGCCATGCTTAAGCGAGATTCATTTAAATGACAGTGTTCCCAAAAGAATTCCTTGAACAGAAATATCGGTTGAAACCGCCGATGTTTTGAAACATCCTGATGATGAATTTCAGTCTTAGATCGACATGTTATAAATGAAAGCCGAGAAATCTTCATAGATACGTATTACGAATGCAGTTATCCCGTATGAAATTAAGTTCTATATACTGTCACCATGGTTAGAGGTAATTAAATCCAGGATTGATGTCTGTTGAGGTTGTTAATGTTGAAGAACTAATTATCTAGGCTGATCCTTGGCCTCCCAACATCAGGATCTAATCCCTGATCCTATCCTAAAGACCACCAGGGTAGCTCAATCTTTCACTTCTGGTGTTCAGAAACTACACAAAACGTTCAATAAACGACCCCCATTTCCGTCAACAGTGTCACAACAGCTACACAAATATAACAATGGTAGAATTCCCACAAACGAATACAATCCGAATTGCAGGAACACAAACAACACCATAGCAAGACAAAAAAACCAGTCGCTCTTCAACACAAAAAAACATCAGTTTTCACTCCACAATATCACCTCAATTTCCCTAATTTAAACCAAACAAAACCAAACTTCACAAATGAATTCTTCAAACACCAACAAATCCACCATAATTTCACCAACAATCCTATCCACAACCCAAATCACCACATCAATTCCGATCCTAACCCTAATTCCACTTATGCAAATAGATAAATCAATCAATCAACCTAGGTATTCCCCTCAGAACAGTGTCATGGGAGGGAGAGCGAGAGATGTACAAAGTCTTATCCCCCGTTGCAGACAAGACAGCAGACATACCATTTCCCCAAATCAATCGAGAATAAATATCCCCTCACCTTCGTGCTGGACGGATTGGCGCTGTCCGACCTGAGTCCGTTTGGCGACGGTACGCGAAACAAAAACAATAAACTCCTTCACGCTAGATCGCTGGAAGTAACCGAAGTGGGAGACGTCGGTGGCGTTGGCCAGCACGATCGGGTTCTCGTCTCCTGGTGTCGCTCGCAGGATCAGTATCGCCGTGATCTTCATCGCTTGCCGATTCGGGATCTCGATCGGACGGCTGAGGAGTGAGAAGAGAAGGGAATTTGATTCGAGGAGGTGAGATTTTCGACACAAAAGCATGTTAGTGTTGCATTCCTATATAACGTAAGGGTGGACAAAATACACACTCTTTGAGGTTATGGAGTTTGATCAAAATAACCATTACAAAGACCGCTTTTTAAAAATTATCGTAAAACATTTACGATAATTTTCGTTTCTTTTCAACGATTTCAAATCCAGAAAGATCTTTTCTTGTAGAGCTTATGCTTCTCCCTCATTTGAACCAAGTGGTTGACCTTTATGAACATGAACATTTGGCTCAAAACAAAGAGGGTTAGATGAACCGACAAGAAAGGACAGTGTCTCCTTAACATGCTGTCTTTGAACAGTAGGCCATTGTTCATACATGCTTCCAAGCTCATCCAGCAATCCTCTGAAGCCATCTTGAGTATCATTAGCTTCGACAAAAGCAAGAAGTTTCATAATTCATAAATGATCGTGTGTCGATCCTCCATTGTGAATGAATTGCTGTCAAAAGAATTACATCATCCACTCATCATTTTATGACCACATGGAAGTCCCATAGTTGTCATTTGCAAATCTCTCATATCGCAGTAAACATAATTCCCTTTTTTTTTTCCCTCAAAATCATCGCTTCCACTACTCCTTTTCACTCCTTTTCCTCATCATCTTCTTCATTCATCCTTCTCTTGATCATCTTCAATTTTCATCATTGCTGTAAAAATGTGAAAAAGATACCAATGATTCTTGAATTAGAGGTTTTGCATGGCTCTGTACAAAATTTTCCTGTGTTAATCAATTACGAACTATCAATTTTTATTTGAGTTGCTAAAATGATGCTATCTTGTTCATAGGTAATGGAAGCTAGCACCGCAGAGCCCACTGCAATATACCACGGACTAGTTAAATTTGGAGTCAGGTGTAAAACGAAGTCCAATCCAATATGACCCAAAACTAAGCCTAAATTCCGAAACATTTTTCAACATTCTCCAAACTTGTAAATATGTAAAGTATTCTAGAGATTCTAGAGATTTTTTGTAATTGGTAGGAGAAGAAGAGTCTAGATCAAGGATCTAGATCCTTTTATGAACGTGTATATAAGGAGGTGTTGATTCATTTGTCAAACCATCCCTCAATCATCCACCAATCCACCCATCCATCAATTAATATCAACAAACACTTGAGCCTACAAGTATTTTCCAAGTGAAGAAAATGGCTAAACTTAACCACAAGACGAGTGTGTCTAAGTGTCCGCACGGTCTTGAAAATGTAAGCCCGTGACAAATATTGTCTAATGTTTTGGGAGTTGATGATATACAACAAGAAGTGCATACTGAGAAAACTTTGGATGATGCCCATGATTCGATTGAAGAGCTGCTCAGAATGAAGTTTGAAACACGTAACAATCTTCTGGATTATGCCAATAATTTTTTTCTACAAAAAAGGGTATGCCTTGTTCATTAAAGACTCTAGATTGAACAAGTATGTGAGCGTTGGTTGTGATTTCGACGATATCGAAATCGGTGCAAGCTATCTATTGGTAGTAAAAAAAAAAAAAAAAAAATCTCAAATCGTCTAATTAATTGTCCTTTTAAGATCAAAGGGAAAAGGTAAGATAATGGTTTGTGGATAATTCAGATCAAACATAGTCTCCATAATCACAAACTTTCTGCAAATACGTTGGGTCACCCTTTTTATCGTGCTTTTTTCAGAAGAAGATGTGATCAAAGTTGAACAAATGAGCAAGTCAGGAATCGCACCATGTCAAATTCTTTCCCCCTTGAGACAAAATAATCCGAGCCTCCCCGTAATTTCTAGCATTGCTTATAATATTAAAGCGAAAATTGAAATAAAAAATCTGGATTCTCGCACCATGATTCAAGCTTTATTCGAGAAACTTGGGAAAATGAGTTTGTTTTTCACTATAAGCAAGATCAAGGTGGCCATTTGACTCATTTGTTTTATACTCATCCTATTTCGATTAACCTCACCAAGAGCTATTCCTCTATGTTTGTAATGGACCGTACTTACAAGACCAACAAGTATAAGATGCCATTTGCTTGACATAATTGGGGTCTCGAGTTTCAATACTTCTTTTTATTCGTGCTTTGTATTTCTGGAGAAGGAGATTAAAGATTATTATGTTTGGGCATTTAACAAGTTCAGTAAGATTCCTGGGGTCGTCATTATCCTTCAGTGATTGTGTCTGATAGAGAATTGGCTTCGATGAGCGCTATCCGAGATGTTTTTCTGAAAACATCCAATCTTTTGTGCATGTGGAATATTGAGAAAAACATTTGCAAGGGGGCCATCCTCCATTTTTTTATATTCAAAAGCAAACCTTGGAATTAGCCTTGGAGGGATAAAATAAAGCCTTGGAATTAGCCGTCTCCTTTTATCTTTTAACTAAAAAAGGAAAAATATACACAAATATACCATCAAATTATAATAAATACAAATAATATCATCAAAACCCTAACCCTAGCTCTTCCTCTCCTCCAACGACGTCATTGTCATTGCTTTACCGCCACCACCATCGTCTTTGCCGGAGTAAAAAACATGCCCGTCGTCCAAGTTGATAGTCCGTCTTTTAGAGCCCACAGTATCTTGTCGAAATAAACAATATGCTCGTCGTCATCATCGTCTGACTGAAGGTATACCCGCACAGTCGACAATACTCTTGCGGGAGTCGATAGTATATCGCGGAGTTAACAATATGTTCGTCGTTTAAATCAATAGTGTGTCCGTCATAATCAACAATACGTCGTCAGAACCAACAATATGTCGTCGATATCAATAGTATGTCGCCAGAGCCAACAATACACCCTCTGTTGCAGTCGATGGTACGCCCATTGGAGCCGATAGCATGTCAAAGTTGACAATACACCACCATCGGAGTGAACAGTCTCTCCGGTTCATCAGATCAATCCCATGATTTGCCTTTGGGGTTCCATCCACACAATCAACTCAGAATAAGAAACAGATCCATCAACTACAGAAAAATCCCACACTTAAACCCCTAACAAATCCCAACCCAATTCAATTCCATCAAAATCATCAAACCCACCAAACCACACCCCAAAAAAAGCCAATGGCAATCCGCACAAACCTGAAAGGGCCAAACGTGAGGATCTTGTATCGATCGAAACAACTCCAAAATCCTCTTCAGTCGATACCCATGGTCATTGAAATCAATCGGTCCCCTCTGACACTGCATCCTTCGCCAACTCCCCTAACAACAAAAGCCTCATCGCGGTCTCGATCACATCATCATCAATCTCGATTTTTGAGCGTACCCATATCAATTCATCAAATTTCAAGAGTACTCATTTGGTTGTTCATTTCGTTTCCAATGCAAAAGCATGATCTTGCTCCAAATCCCACATCAATAAACCCAAACCCTCACCCTAATGATTTTCCCAACATGCACACAACGAGGAAAGTAGTTGTGATTAAACAGTGGTCAATGACGGTGGCGAGGAAGATGGGGGACGATAATATGGGAGACATGGATGGAGAAGATGATGATGAGAAGGCATCGACGATGGAGGTGCAGATGGTGATCGATTGAAGCAGATTTGAAAGGTATCTTGAGTGGAAGTTAACTAGGAGAATGAGAAAAGAAAAAATAAGAAAAATATAAAGATTCGGAAACTTTTTTTAGAAAAATAAAAAAAATCAATTGATAATTGATGAGGGAATGTGATTATATAATAAATAAATTTTAAAAATAAGATTTATTGATAATTTATAAAAAATGAAACAAAATTTATGCTTCTAATGTTTTTTTTTGTAATTATTATTTATAAAAAAATTTAACTAGTGTCATGACGATTAAAAATTATATTTTGTATAATTATCTTGAAACATAAATAATATTTTAAAATAAAAACAAAATTTGTTAAATATATATTATAATGAAAGGTCAAGTAATTACAAAATATTTCGTCGTTCCTGTAAAACTTACAAGAATGCGATTTTTTTTTATTATTTTTCATCATGTATTTAAAATTTTTCGTTTTATCATTAAAACGATATAAAAATATCTATTAAAACGTTATGGTTAACCTGTGCGATATGAATTATTAGTAATATTATACAAAAAATTCATACAAAATAGTTTCTCCGACGTATATTATAGATCATATTTTTCTATTCTTTTTACATATTTAGTAACAAATATTTACCTATAAATATAACAAATATATCATATTTAGTAATCTTTTTATATAAAAAATATCAAAACAAATCATCATTTGTTAAAGTACATCCATCAGTTCCTTCATTCTTTTCTTTTCTAAACCCTATTTACATCTCATTATCATTAAAAAAAAATTTTCTTAATCAAAATCCCAAAAAAATTCAATACATACATAAATTCATGTGTTGAATCAAAACATTCGTTGTACTTTGAAACAAAGATAATATTATTTAATCGCCGTATATTATGGATCTAAATTAATCCTCATAAATACACATGATCAAAAAGTTATAAGGAGGTATTAAATCACATCCAGTGGGATTAAATGACATTGAGGAAGATTCATCTTCATTCTACATAGATAAAAATTTGGTTTAAGTTGTTTTTTTTTTTTTTTTTTTTTGGAATGGTAATTTAAGTTTTTCTTTCGATGCAAATGTCGTTAACTTGGGCGAGGGAACTGGCGCATCAAGTTGGTCATCGGTAAGTAATTACACAAGAAAAAGGAGGGGTAATATGGTCAATATACAACTTGCACTAGGGTTTTGCCTCCATAAATTTCCCTTTTCCAACTCTCCCTCTCCACACAGCGAACGGCGACTCGCACATCCCAACCACGCAATTGTCATAATCTAAACCAAAACCCAAGTTGAGGTCCGATCGTCGACTACCCATTTGCATTCTCTATGATTCCGATTTGACAAATATTGAATTCGATTCGGATTTCATTTTTTTGATTTGTGGTGCCTTTGTTTTGTTGGTGAATTCAGGATAAGAGACTTGGGACTCATTCAAGAAAATGGCAGGGTATGTTGAATTTTTTATTTTTGAGTAATGGGTATTGTTGAGTTTGATGGTATTCAGATAATAGTGTTGTTGGTTTTGTTTGGTTTTGTTCTGATGATGTGGTTAGTCCCGTTGAGTGTTGCGCTGTTTGAATGATGAATTTGGATGAATGTTTGGGTGAAAATGGATACGATGGATGTCTTTTACGGCGATTTTGCTTCGTTTAGTGCATTTCTTATGTTGTGTTCATGGGGAAGATGGCTGATTATTAGAATTAACATAAAATTGGGTGATTGTTCTGTCTCGATCTGTTTTATACTATTTGGATGATAGTTGGATTTTAGAATATCTGCACTTGTAAGTATTTCTGAGAAGTGTTCGATGAGTATTTGCAACAAGTCAAATTGGTTTGCAGGGCCCTTTTATACTATTTTGTGTATAGAGTTTACTGAAGCTTTTTAAAGAGACATGTAGTATTAAGGTTTGGGATGAGCACTTTTTTTCAGCCCTGCCAAACATGCCCTTAGTCATGGATAGTTCTGTTTTATCACCATAAAGGGAACTAGTTCGAATGTTGGTTCATTGATGTGTAAGCTAGGACGATGAGTATTGCTCTGTACGTGGTTTGGTTCATGCTCCTCAATATTGCCAAAACAATCTCAAGCAAACAATTTCGTTGTATGCTCGTAGCTCGTAACACGCAACATCTTTTTGCACAATCATTTATGATGTCATGTCTCGTCATTCTGTAGAACTATATTTTTGTTCTCACACATGTGAAAGAAAATTCTATCCTTTCTTTTTCAACTTATCTTGTTACGTGTTGTATGAACAGTTCCTTATTTAAACTTATTATTTAAGCTCTATCTTGTTAAGAGTTGTTTCAAATAAGATGATGATTGTGGAGTGAGTATTTTAATTTCTTACTCAAGTTTGTTAGAACTTGCGGGATGAGAAGCTTCAGAGCTACACTGCTGTCGGCACACATGTTGTGTGCTCTATAGTGCTTTAGATGCCAGATCTCATTGTAGGAGGAAGGATTTTTGATTAATTTGTTTCTTTTTTTTACTGAAATAGTTTGAATCATTGAGTTGCTCGGCTTTTCACTTTTTATTGCTTTACTCTTCTGCCTCTGTGCATGGCGGTTTTCCCCCTTTCAGAGAAGAAGTCGCTGTTGTTTCTGAGGCACCTGTGCCGCTGTTGGGTGAGAAAATGGATCCGGATACAGCATTGCAGCAAGTCTTGAGGAAGTCATTTGCATATGGTGGTGTTGTTCGTGGACTCCACGCTGCTGTAAAGGTTATTGAAAAGCATGCTGCTCAACTCTGTGTGCTTGCTGAAGACTGTGATCAGCAGGATATTAAGAAACTGGTGACAGCGCTTTGCGCTGATCATAAGTGCAATCTTTTGACGGTTCCTGCTGCCAAAACTCTTGGAGAGTGGGTTGGTGTAAGTATCGCTGGTATCTTGTTTTTTCTTCACTGTTTGGAAAATAGTTATAAGAGGCCGCTTGAGTTAAAGTTGTTGCAAACTTTTTAATATACACCAATTAATATAGGTCTTTATAGCTCATTATTTAAAGTGTAAGAGGTGCTATAGCAGTAGGCTGTGCTTCATTACTTGATACCACTCGCTACTTCTAAAAACATTGTTTCTTATAATGGATTCTCATTATGCGATCCATGTTGTATCAATTCACATGTATATTAAACAAGCAAATGTGATTTAAATCAGGAAATCACAAAGGTTGAGTGCCTGATGTCAAGTTGGGATTGGATGCTATTATCGCAGGTTGTATAAAGTAGTTCTCTGTGCAATGGTAACATAGTGCTGTTATTAAGCATTTGAGGATGTTATCGTTCTTTTTCGTCAAGTCTCCCATTTGGTCGGATCAGTCAGATGAATATTTTAGTCTCATTCTATCTGCTTAGAATTGTCCTTGACTACTCTAACGGGCCTCTTGTCGTTGCGAAGCAATGATGTAAATTGAGGATTTCTTTGATAATCTGTCTACTTCATCCTTCTAAATAGTGTGTACTTCATGTCTGCTGATTTCTCCATCAGTGTCAGCTTGCGCATCCTGTTTGATCATCACTGTACCCTGCACTTTTGTATGAGTGAGCATTCTTGTCAATGATCTTTGTATTTTCTGCTGCAGCTTTGCAAGATTGACTCCGAGGGGAAGGCCAGAAAGGTCGTTGGTTGCTCTTGTGCTGTAATCAAGGTATACATTTTATTCTCTCTACAAACTACTAACTTGTTTTGTAATGGCTCTACATTCATTTTCTGCCTTTGCATAATGGGGAAAACAATGCTTTTTTTAAATAACGTTGCCGAACCATAAGATTGCATCAATCATCTAAATATGAAACATAACCATACTTTATTCCTCTTCTGTGATCTTGGTCATCGACTGACACAATGCTGCTGTTTCCAGGATTTTGGTGAGATCACAGAGGCTCTTTATGTGCTTCGTGAGCATTTGAAGTCGCATGGAATACACTTTGAAATTCCGGAGCCATCTTCATAAGGCGGCGGGTTGTAGGAGATGTACTAGACGGCTGTTTCCCGTGGTTGCTGCATTTAGTTTCTATTTGTTATGTCTCCCTTCAGCAGATTTTGAGATGATTTTCTGATTTTGTTACAAGGGACTATTTGTTCTATAGACGACCTTTTTAGCTCTCTTGTGCTCGAAGCTAGTTCTGTTTATGATGTTTGGAGTACTGATGAATGAGACGGTTTAAGATACCTACTTTATTTCTTAACTTCATTCTGATCTTAAGCTGTTTTTAATGTAGCATGACTTTACGATTTGTAGGTTGGGCCTTTTTACAAGAAGGATATGATTGCATAGATCTCTGTCGGAGCATTTTGTAGGTTAAACTTTGCCTGGTTTGCTCCTTTCACATACACGTACACCATGGTTTCACATCACGTACACCATGGTATGTGATTTGCACCGTCATTCGTGTACAAACTTCAGCAACAGATTGCCGTAGTCCTATTTTTAACTGTAGAAGTTATGTGCAGCCATATTTTTTGCATTTGTTATATTATTTTTGTTCTAATTTAATTATAACGTTTTGTATTTGTTGAATTTATAGAGTTTTTTTTAAATAATATTACAAAAAAGGAAATTTTCAAAAATAACATGGTTGGAAATTTATTTAGAAATCTAGTTTTTTTACTATTCATGTTTAAGTAAATACAAAAACATTTTTATGTTTCTATAAAAATCGTCATAATATCTTACATTTTCTATTCAAATCAAGATTTACAAACCGAGTGTGAATACCTGAAATCCCTTTTTCTTAATACCCTTATTCTTCTTTCATCCAGAGCTGCCGTAACTTGGGCTCATCATGCAATACTCGCAGGGAAGAAAAAACGAGCAGTTTACGCATAAGTAGCTACCGTTTTATTGACTTTAATATTCACTGGTTTTCAAAGAAATGGAATATTATCGGATAGTATTTATGGTTCTACCTTTTTCTGAATAGCAGTAAGAAGTTACATAGGATGAGTTGAGTAGGGCTCTCCGAGTCTCTCCATCACCTTCTTTCGAACTTTCTGCCACAATAGCACTCATTTTCTCGCGCTTTGGGCAATGAGTATGTTCTCAATCGTTTGTGTGTCTCTCATATCTAATACAAGAAATTTCCATCTTTCTTCATCGATAGAGGAAGAGTCATCTTCGGCTGACCTTTTTCATTTTGCATCAGTCATTTCAACAAGTTCGAGGATGGGCTCTTTTTCATCACTCAGGCAAAAAGAGAAGCGCTGCCTTAAACTGACTCACCGCTTATTATCCCGGCTGGCGATGGAGTTGATCAAGATCGCTTATTAATCAGTAAGTTTTATAGATGATACAACATTGGTAAGATAAGAGATAACACATAATCTAATTAAATAATATAATAACTTTTGAAAATCTTACTTAAGCTAATTCATATCCTTGAACTAAGAATATTGAATTTGTTCCGTCTTCTAAGTGCTTCTGAAGAATTTGTCCCAATACCTCATCTGTCTTAAGCGTTTGATATTTCCAATGATTTGTAGTGGTATCTTTATAGACGTAAGAGATCACCGGATCTAGATATGTAGTTTTTCACATTGTTGGATCGTTTTATAGGAAAGGACTGCAATTCTTTATAAATTGAAGAGATTTATATACACTTAATATGAGATTAGTGAGTTTATTGTCGTACCGACCAGTTAGGTGTTGCGTCTCTCGGTGTCGTGTTTTGGTCTCCTTTGTAGTAGAGATGAATAACGACTTTTTTAGAACTCGTACTTGAGCTCGAAACTTCCTTATTGGTCGTGTAATTCATCTCCGGCAATACAGGTGCTCTGTCGTCCCTTACGTCGGTCTCATATATTTTTACAACCATGTAAAAATTTGTGTACTGATCTTCCATAATCTTATACGGTTTGGAGTCTCCTGCTCCAATTCGTGATTGGCATGTATCGGCAATTTTTCTTCCGAATGTTGATCTTTGGTGCATCTCTATCGTCTTATAGTTGTCTTGGGTAGCATAAAATTCTATTGGTTGATCCATTGAATGACAATAACGAAGAAGACATAACCAATTGTTTTTCAAAATTGATCTGGATTAAATAAGATCAAGAGAGTCCTCGTTCGCGTACATGATTTTTATTTTAGAGTTTACTTTGAACGCGTCATCTACCCCTTGAATCTTAGTCACCAATTAGGCGTAAGAGTCCTTCAGTAAGCGCATCTCAAATACTCGTAGTTGTCCACCAAACATCGAGATTTCTCTCGTGGTCAGATCGGACAATCAAGTCCCTCCGATATGTAGTTTAATCTTTATATTTATGAAGTTTATATTTCTATAAAATGAGGATTGAGTTTGATTAAAAAGTTAGGAGGGTAGAAGAGTATTGAGTTTGTGTTTGATGAATAATGAGATAAAGGTAGAGATGGATGAGTGAAGACCTTTTATAGAGGATAGAAGATGAATGGTAGTTGTTTAATGATCGATGTTGAATGATAGTTGTTGAGCCAATTAATGGAGGATGATAAAAGCTGATAAAAGATGCTAGTTAGAGCATCCAATGCTATTAAAAGCATCCCATGTGCTAGTAAAAACATCCCATGCTAGTTAAAACATAACATGCTAATAAAAACATAACATGTGCTGGTAAAAGTATCTCATGTGATAAAGCTGATAAAACATGATAAAAGTTGAGTTGGTTCAACCATATGCTACTAAATGTTAAGAATTTAGGAAAAGTCAACAATGAGTTTATAAAGTGATACTGTGACGTTTAATCAAAGCCTAATCAGTTTATCTTAAGAACTTTGGGGTACTCTAATCCATGAAACTTTTATGAATGTTATATGGCGAATCTAAGACTTTGATTATGTTTCGAGTACATGGTAACATAAAAGGTGTAGTTGATCGATAGACAGAATGGTTCTCTGGTTCGTTGTTGTTCATTGATTTATAAACAATGAGATGCCTTTTTCCCTTTTGCAATTCAAGTGTCGAAGACAACTCGCTAGTTTACATAAATCAGTTTTTTTTTGTTCCTGATTTGTTTGGAGGAGGTTATCAGTCTGATCTCCATTTCAGGGTGCGTGAAAAGTTTGATTATTGATGGGCCCATTGAATCCGATGAATAGCAGAATCACAGGCAAGATCAGATTCAACTAAGAGGAGGAACTGATGTTAAGGAGGAATTGCAAGTGGTCGCATCTAATCCGGCAAATTGCAAGTAGGAAGAAGGAACTGACGTTAACTGAGAGGAACTTATGTTTAAGGAGGAACAAGACTTGTAAACAATACTCTGTCAATATTTGTTGTTATATTATGTGAGAGAAGATCCAACGGGATGTATAAAGGGTTGCCAAACCCACAATATAATTATTGTTTATCGAAATAATGTATTCAAACTGTTACATTTTACATTATCATAAAGTTTAATTCATTACAAATACAATTATATTGGCATATTTATTTTATCAAAACTGTTTTGAAGGATTTGAGGAGAATATATCATAGGCGTATAAAGATTAGAGCAATGAGGATGTGGGGTAAATTCAATCTTTCTTAACATGTTGAGAGAAAAATTTGATGGTTGAGAGTCTGAGAGAAAATTTTGATGGTTGGGAGTCTGAGATATGAGTAGGCAAAACAGGAATTCTAGGACATGTTGAACAGTATGATGTGAGTCGATTGGTACATGTTCTTCTTGGACCGCTTGATTAAATAAAATCTCCACATACACCTCAACGGATACTAGACCCAATGAGGAAGCGGTGGAGAAAAAAGTTTGTAGATCGATAGAGTCGACTGGAGGGCATGAAATGAAACGACTTATGGTATCTCTAATGACTTGTGGAAACTTGTAAGTTATCTTCAGATTAATAGTTTCCGGATCCAACCCTTATTTTTGATAGATTCTCGAATTCAATCTTTTGCATGCACATTTACATGGTATTCTTATCACACCTCTTGATCTAACTGAGTATGAAACACCATGTTGAATGTGCGGACCAGTTAAAATCTCACCATCCATGCATAAAATTTCTGAAATCTTCTCATCAGCCATATTTCACCTACCATTATAATGCAAATATTCTGTTACCATAATTACATTACTAGATTTACAAACAATACTTACAATACATTTCAGGAAAAAAAAATACTTACAATATAGTGAATGCATTATATATATAGTCAAAATATATATGTGCAAGAAGGATCCAGGTTATCATTGCTAGGTATATATATATATTTTTATTTATTTTCTTAATTTTTCATCATTCATAGGTCTAACCGACACAGTTCATTGAAATGAAAAAAGGGTTACAGTAAAGTATTTATCACTAATGATGTTTTTCTCACAATTTAAAATAACTAATCACAGAACAAATTAAATAATAGATTAAACTAACCATACGATGATGATGGAAAGGGTCGGAAATGAAGAGGGAGATCTGGAAAGGAGATTGGAGTTAGAGGATGGAAACAAAGCATGTGATAATATTGAGTTGGAGGGAGATCTGGGGATGAAAGGAGATTGAGAGATCTGAAAATGATAAGGTTGAGAATGAGTGGAGCAGAAACAAAAAATAAGTGGAACGAAAGGGTTTGGTATGAGTGCAATAGATGTTTTTGTGTTGTCAAGATGATAGAAAAATCGTTGAAACATTTGATATCTTTAGAATTATAAAAGAAAGTGTCATTGAATCGAATGCTTTCTTTAAAGTTTTCAAAAACGCAATGTGTAAGAGACTCTAACACTTTCTCTCACAAACGTAATTGACAAAGAACATGTCATAGTTTCAAACAAATTCTTTACAAAATATAGGATACAAAGAACTCGTTAGGACTTATAACGTTTTCTCTCCTAAAAAAAAAAAACTATTCATCTTGCTGATTATGCGTGACAATTTCTTCACCGTTCTATAAAAACTTTTTTAAAAATAAAAAATATCAGGTATCTTGACGCTTTCTCACACATAAATAGTAAAAGACTGCTAGATTCCTAAATAAATTTTTGACCATGTTATTTTTAATTTTTTTTTCCTTTTGATAATATTATTTTAAAAAAATCCAATTTGTATGGAATTTAGAAAAGAAAAAATATTTTTTAAAAGATATTGTGATATAAGTGGAGTTTAGGAAAGAATGAGAGAGGAGGAAATAGATGATGAGCTAATTTGATTATTTTAATAAAAATTGATTATCGAATAAAAAATTAAAAAAATTGTATTTATAGTAGGACCTGTAAAAAAATTATATTTAAATTAAGACAAGGGAGAAATTGTTTTCGTGCATATTTCATAAAACATGAAGTCTTCGTCTTTTTGTGAGATAGATTAATATTCCTAAAACGTCCGTTATTTTACTTCCTAAAACTCATATTTATTAAAATATTTTGATTCGAGAATTTATGTTAATGTAGAATTTGTGTGGATTTTGGTTTAGAAAAAATAGTTTTTTATGATAGTGGGTCTAATGTAACACTTGTAAGAAAAGATAATGACTATATTATAACAAAGAAGATTAACTTGACATTTTTCTATGTTAAAATATTATTAAAAAAAGCTGTAATTTTTTTAAGATTAATCAAATAAAAAACCGACGGTATTAATATGTAATGCAGTGGACTGAAGTGGGTAAAACGGAGACAAAGCAACAGTGGGAGCTGCAGAGACGACGTTGGCTAAATTGGAGAGGGTACTATGTGAGCCATCGTAATTCCCCAAAGTGTTGATGCCAGCACCAATCACTTTTCTTTGGTACAAACACGCCTGCAATCACTAGTGGTCACAAGGTGAATAAATATAGATCCGTATAAGGTGCGACCTCTTAAATTCTTTTTGCACAAATACATCGAGGACATCGAGGTCGGCGTGTCTGCAAACGGATCGATGTTTTTAAGAATTTTTTTTTTTTTTTTGTTATTCACAACCTAAATGTGTATTATCTGGTTCGTTTTTGAACTCGGTCTATGACTATGAGTCGTTGATGTTGTTGTATTGAGATCATACGAACACCCTCTATGAAATTAAACAAAAAGAACTTTTTATTCCTGCAAAAGAGAGGGTATTGAATCTTTTTCTTGTACAAGTCATTAGGAACACTCTGCTGATGTTATTTGTGTTATCTGTCAAAGATCAATCAGAATAACAAGAAGCAACCCATGGTCTAAAAAACCATACAATAACGACTTCTGATCAACTCAGCTCTCTGAGCACGTAAGTATTTGATCACTCCATATAATAAATGACTCAACCTAATTCCTTTAATATAAAAAAAGATTATCATCAACAAGAATCGACTTAAAAAATCATTCAAATTTATGAATTATTTGATTTACGTTTTTTTTCTTCGAGATTTTTTTCCAAAAAAAAAAAAACAGTGGCTAAGAATTACCCGACCCACTATGGGTGATGGTGAGGTGAGGACAGCACTGCGATGAGTTTTGGTACAACAAATTAAATCCCATTTTCTCTCCTCTCTCTCTCTCCGTTGAGACGAAAAAACACGAAAACATGTGCTGTTCATCCGTACTAATCACTATCATCATCCTTCTCATCGTCTTCGTCATCATCATCGTCAATTGCATTGTAGCGTCACTTCATCTGCGTACCCATTGGGGATTCTTTTTAATGAGTTTGCGCATTAGTCATATGAGTTTCGCGTCATTTCATAATGAATAATGATTTAAAGCTAATATTGTACTTGTTTATTATTACTTTCAACCCATTTATTTTATAATGATATATACTTCAAAATATAATTTAATACGATCAAATATCATTTTTTTATAAAATTATTATGAGAAATTCATGATAGATTAAGCCATAAATTTTAATTCTGAATTAATTTAAGATTTTTATGATATCGATATTAATAAGAATGAAACATTTCAAAATACATATCGTTGTAAAAATTATGAAACGAAGGGAGTATGTTTTTTTCATTAAAAAATCAACTGATATATTCCCTCCGATCTAAATTATTTACAACACTTTTAATCCATTTTAATTTATTTGTAATACTTTTATTTTTTTCTCATAATCAATTTTATATTAATATAATCAAATTATTTCATCAGCTTTTTTCTCATTTTTTTTATTATTTTTTCTCATAAATCTCATTTATACCTACTACCATTGAAAAAAAATACTCTTTATTTAACAATTTAAATAAAAATCCAACACACGGTTTGTAACGAATATGAAACTGACTATATTTTCTGTTCATTGAAGGTAAATAGACATCATCTATAAAGACAACCAATCTAGGAAACATCCTCTAAAAATATTCGCAGCGGATGCTCTGAAAAATTAACTGTTGTTGTCAACATCGCTTGGTTTTTCAGAGGACGTTTGTTACAAACATTTATCTTTTCAGAACAAATTAATGGGCTATCCTACGTTGTTGTCTGTGGATTAATCTTTGATAGTCATCGGTGTATTGAAAACGAATTAATGAAAACAATGGTGTCGACAACAACACGGATGAGAAAATGTTAAATACGTTACATGGTTTTAGCCATTTCAAAATCAGTTTCATTTAACGGCTGATTTCTCAAGCAGGGTAATTATATGATTCTTTCCATTACAAACCAATTGCACATTCAGTGTTGGTGACTTCCATCAACTTCATTGTCGATTCAAACCATGTTTGCTACAAAAATACCCCACAAAAATTATAACATTGTAATCTTTGAAATTTAAAAATTCATTATATAACATGTATTTTGATGAGTTTCATTATCATATTATGAATGTTATATCATCTCATAATCAACCTTGTTTGAAAATACATTACTTATATTATGTCTAACCTTTCACAATATATTTATGTAAAATAATGTTTTATTGTTGTATTGTGCAACTTAAATTTTGATTCAACAAACCCACTAATCAAACAGTTATAATTTTTGTGGGGTGTAAGAAGTATGACATCCCTTTGTTTTCAAATGACAATTTTGATGAGAAACTCCAACCATGATGTTAAAATAGGTATAGCTTAGTTATAATTTGACAATAAAAATAAAAATGCTTAATAAAAATAAAAATAAAAATGTTTTTGACATCAATTATACAATTATCACTCAAATGTTGGGTTCCATTTTCAATTATATTTCTCCAAATCTTTACCTTAAAACATCGCTGTAATTACCTATGATATATCTCATTAAGTTTTCAACGGGTAATAAGCTTCTCAATCATGTGCAAGAAAAAAAAAACTATTTTTCATTTAAATGTTCATCTTCATGTTCAGTTATATATCTTTTTAAGTATTGTTTATTGAATTATTAAAGAAGTTGATAGCTTTATAACCTTTTAAAATTTTTTTTAGTGCTAGATAATATAAAAATGTGCACTTTTGATGACGTGGTAAGGATAATTATAACTATATTTGGTGACAAATATAGAATCAATTATAACTTAGTTTTATTTTAATATCAATTTTAACTCATTATTGAAACGTTGTTTTGTGATTTGGTTTCAAATTATAGATATAGCTCATGGTTGAACTTGTTCTTTATCAAAATAAGTTCAACCATAAGTCAAATGTGGTTCTATATCTATAATTCGACATTGAATTGAAAAAATAAAGTTCCAACCATGACCCAGATCCCATGTCAAAATAAAATTGAATCAAATTTGATTTCAAATTTGGATATAGTTATTATTATCATATCAATTTTTTAATTTAAAAATTAGTAAGAATCATGTGGTTCCAAAATAGAACTAAGCATGTGAGTAATAATTTTATAATTTTATAACTATTTGATTCTAAAATTGAATTATTTTGTTCTAAAATAAAACAAACATGGGATCAAGAATCTTGTAATCATTTGATTGTAAAATTGAATCGTTTTGTTCTAAAATAGAACAAACATGGGACCAAGAATTTTATCATTTGAATCAAAAATACTTTTTAATATTAATTTATAATAAAAATGATATCTATTTTAGTTCTTGCTGTTGCTCTTATACGAGTGATCATTTGACCAAATTGAAGGAAAAGAAAATGAGCAACATATAAAACTGTATCTATATGAACAAGGAGTAACTTGACCAATTTGGTGGAAGAAATATTACTGCTTGTAAGTTGCCATAGGTTAGGTATGATTGAATTAGTCGTACAAGAGTGATGATTAGTTAGGTTAAAACCCACACCATTGTACTATACTTCCAAATTCCCATCAAATAAATAGATAATTAATGAATTAATAGCCCCCAACATCATCGTCGTCCTCCTTGTTCTTTCCTCAATTACTCTCATCCTTCTGAATTAATCATAATATTATAACTTGATATAAAAATGTATATAAATATTAAATTTATGTGAATTTTGATGAAAAATAAATATTTTTTAATAATAATAAAATTTATTATAATAATTATGAAAGAAGTTAATATATATTGTGATATTGATTTGATATTTTTTTATATTAAAAAATTATCAAAAATAAATTTTATTTATTTATTTTAAAATTTATATATAAAAAAATTAATATTAATTTTTGAAGGAAGAAGGAAGTGAGGGGTGAGCTCTGGTCGTACCGGTCAACATTCTCGTCTCGTCTCCTCTCCATCGCACGTCAATCAATCACGTCTCTCTCTCTCTCCTCTATCTCTCTGACACGCCCATTTTCTCTCGCCTCGCATCAATGGCTTCGCCCCTCGATATCAATGCCCTCTCATCCTCCTCATTCCTTGTCGCATCTATCGATCTTTATGAACAATACTGCTGCGATCGGTCGTTCCCCGCATATAGGTCGACGTCGATCGGAATCGATTCCGATCAACCGACGATCGATCCGTTTCGAGAAAATGCTATGGATGTTAGATTTATTGGAAAACAGTCTCTCTGTAACATGATTTTGTGGATCGATTTTGTTGACTTTGTTTGTGTCTGTGTTTGGGATCGATGTCGAGGAGTTGCAGTGGTTTGTTTTTGTTTTGGATCAGATTTGGAGAGATCGATGAAGGTGGAGGAGGAGATGGAGATTGACAGAAGAGAGTGAGCACAAGCTCGCTGACTGTACACTTTGCTAAATAAATAAATCGAGGACGAGGACGACGATGACGACAACGACAACGACAACGGCGATGGTTGAGAGTGTGTGGGTTCGGTTTGCGGAGTTTGTGCTCACATCTCTTCTGTCAGCTTCCCCGCTTCATCTCATCATGATGTGGCTTGCTCCTCGCCTCTCCCTCTCGTTTTAAAGCATCGTTTTACTCTCTATTCCGTGACTCGCTGCTTTTTTGAGTACTGCAGGTTTGAATAGACCACTGCCCGATGTGTTTGAATACTGTTTTCTTTTGTTTTGCTAATGCCAAGAAACATGATGTCTGCGTCGTCTGTCTGTGTGTGGTATCATTTCCTGACTGACAATGGTTTTAGCTGCAAGTGGAAAGGACAAAAATGGAGGAGGAGGACAAGGACGAGGACAGGGACAGATAGACGTGTAAAACAAGCTAGCTTCGTCTACCCTGACATCATTTTATCCACACACACAGTGACAGCTCGCATGCAATGCACTGGCAATATAGTCTGATTATCGACCAGTTCAATTGGACACCTGTTCGAACACCACACACCATTTTGTCTCAGTGCCGAGGAGCTTCAATCCATTTCTATCATCATATTCGAAGTAAAATCACAGCCATCACACATCTTCAAATTTCTTTTCTTATTCTTTCTGGAAAACAGATTCGTCATTTCATGTTTATCCTTTTGGGATTTCCAAGGTACTGTTCGATTAACATTTGTCTAGTGGGTTTTTAATTTGGTGGGAAGTTCTCGAGATTGGTGTGGGCTGGTAAATTATTGGGAGCAGTACGATTCGTTGTGGGATTTACTTGTTTAATTATTGATTTAGTTGCCGATTTCGAGGTTTTGTCCTTGACTGTTCATCCATCAAAACCTTATCCACTGTGTTGATTCTGCCGCCTCGGTTTTGTAGTTTACTTCTTTTTGGGTTTTGTTTGTTTGGTCTTCAATGGCTGTTCATGCTTCTGCTTCGGAGAGCGAAATTGAAGACCTATTCAGCGATTTGCTGCCATTTTTGTTCCTTTTTTTTTGTGTGGAAGTATAGTAGCGAAACTTAAGATTCGTTTTGCAGATGCTTGTGTTTCTTCTCTAAATGTGTTATGTTCCTATTTGGTGTTCTGGATGATATGGACAATTTTTTCCCAACCATTTGGTTAGGAGTTTAAAATTTTGTAGACGTTTTGAGTCGGTAATCCAGTCATGAGTGGAATTGGTGTTTTTCGTCGTTTGTAACGTGCGTTAGGCACGATTTCATTACGCTTTTTATATTTCCAGTAAAAATCATGTAAGTGTGTGTAGTAGTGCAAAAGGAAAAAAGCATAAGGGATTGTCTCCAACTTTCCCCTTATCGTCTTCCAAATTCACCAAACACCATTGCTACAAACCCACTTCGAACCACCACAATTATCGTCCATCGTCGTCCCCACTCGTCGTCGACCTTCCCCGGACAAGGTGATCCTGGATCCGGACCTAGGCGGTCGAGAAAACAGAACAACGACATCGTGCAACGGAAGTAACGGCTAACAGACATCAGGAAACAATCTCAATCTCGCCCTTTTCAAACTTTGTGCTTGATTGGATTTTATGGTTTGTCGATTGCCTTCACTTTTATATCACATTGTTTCTTGCTTTTTACATCTAGATTGTGAGCAGTTGTCATTATTGACATGTTATGACTGAGTTTGCTTCATCTTGAATGGTTATGTGTTTTGATTAAGTAATGCAATATTTAACTACTGTTCCATTCATTCCAGTCCCCTAAACCTGAGTCTCGAGATTCTTGATATGTGTCTAAGATGGGATGATGATTCCATCATTGCCATCTTTCTAGTAAGTACTCTTTGTGGTCGGTTAATTGGTCATCCTTTAGTTGTTTGCATGGAAAAACTCGATGTCATCCTTGGCTGGAAGTGAGCTTAGTCGCAACAATACTCAATGGTTTGATCCCTTTCAGACACTGGTTTTCTTGAGATTCAATACTGCAGTTGATTCGGACATCTTCGTGTTCGTCAAGTACAAGTGAGAATAAAACGATTTCTTATGTGA
>LIEC01012498.1:5384-86816 GCA_001925005.1 Drosera capensis | reverse complement strand
GTTTTGTAGTTTACTTCTTTTTGGGTTTTGTTTGTTTGGTCTTCAATTGCAGTTTATGTATCTGCTTCGGAGCGGGATATTGAAGACCTATTCAGCGATTTTGCTGCCATTTTTGTTCATTTTATTTTAGAGGTACAGTAGTTAAATTTAAGAGTCGTTTTGCAAATGTTTGTGTTTCTATTTCTTTAACGATGTGTTATTTTCCTGTCAGGGGTTCTGTTTGACTGATTTTTGGACTTTGATTCTTGTCCAGTGGGGTTGTCTTGATGATGAGGAAAATTTCTTCGAACCATTTGGTGAGGAGTTTGACAATTTTGCAACCATCATGAAACAATCTCATCCTTTCCACACTTTGCGTTTGATTGGATTATATGGCTTGTTGATTGCTTTTACTTATGTATCACATTTGTTGGCCGAGATCGAACTGGTGATGCGTTGAGATACAATAAGATTTGGTGAGAAATCTCCTGTTTTTCTGATTTTTTTCTTCTTATTGATCTGCGGTACATTTAAAGGAGACCTGAAAATAAACAGTATGACGTGTTACTTTTCCAGGTGTTTTTCCTGGTGTGCCTTTCAACAGTCCAAGACATGCTTTACATACAGTGCAAGCGTGATCTACAGTGCGGGCGCGATCTTTTTCCGGTCAGGATTGTTTCTTGTTTTTTATCTTGTTTTTTACAACTGGATTGCGAGCAGTGGTCATTATTGACAAGTTATGACTGAGTTTGCTTCATCTCCAATGGGTATGTGTTTTGATTTAGTAATGCAATATTTAGCTACGGTTCCATTCGAATGCGACGATGATTCCACCATTTCCATCTTTCTAGTAGGTACTCTTTTTGGTTGGTTAATTGGTCATCTTTTAGTTGCCAAATGCATGGAAAAACTCAATCTCGTCCTTGGTTGGAAGTGAGCTTAGTCGCAACAATACTCAATGGTTTGATCCTTTTCGGACACTGGTTTTCTTGAGATTCAATACTGCAGCGGATTCGGACAACGATTTCTTTTGTGATCCCCTTCTTCTTACCCATGTAGTTACCTTCATGAACCTGCAGTTTCATCTAATTCTAATCTATTTTGCTGATTAGGGTAAGCTGGCCAGACAGTAGGGGCTTCATCTGTTTCGAATGCCGAGGTATTTCCTCTAAACAGCTTATGTTTGTGTCTCCTGGTTAAATGATTTCATGCTGGGTTATGTGTTCAAATTCTTTGAAGCTACGGATCTCGTTGTAGAATTTCATGAGATTTAGGCTTCTATTTTAGCATCCTATTATTGTTCCGGTACATCTTTTGAGTTCTAACTTGATAATCTCATCTAAAATCGTATGATTTGATCATTAGGACTTGACGAGGAACCATGCTACTACTGATACAAAAGCTTAATTCTGTAGGTAATTCAATTTGCTGTTGTTTCTATGTGTTATGATGAAATCGAGGTCATTTTTATCTCACATTTTATTGAAAGCTAGAGCTACAAGATCAATATGTATGTAGAATATTGAAGTATGAACCATGGTTGACTAATTACTACTAGAAATAAATGGTGCTAAAATCCATTAATTAAGTACATGCTCAGATAATGTAGCAAGGATGAGGTTGTGCAAACTTTTGGTTTTGATATCATAAAATGGTATATATCCCAATAATTATATACATTATAGTTGTGGAAAATCATTGTTTTGCGATAGCAGCCTAAGGTAAGCTGCGGTCCTCAGTATTTTGTTCCTGGTGTGCATAAGTTTGAATGAGGTGTACAACAGTCCTGAGTGAGTATTTTGTTGAAAAAAATTTGTACACAGACTACCAAACTGTTGTACACCACAATCAAAATAATATATACTGCAATGTGTGCTGTCTTTGCAACATCAACGATGCGTCATGCAATGAAATATTATTGATGTAATCCGTCAAAACTTTAAGATCGGTTGTTGAAGTAGACATGATAAAAAGAGATTACTAGCTTACACACAAGGTAACTCGTGGATTATTTAGACTTGACACTTCGTCTTCAATAGTCGGTTTTGATTTGACAGGCATGAGGCAGATTTGCTTTAAAGATTTGTTCCATCGCATGCTTTAGGGGTTAGGCTTTGATATCATGTAACGAAATTTATTGATGTAATCCTAAAATTTATCATTATAAGTCAATGGTTATGTGTATTTATAATAGAACAACGATAGAAAAGCTAACTAAGGATATGACTTATCCAATATGCTAATATCCAAAGAAGAATATGTAAATCTAAGACAATATCCTATATAATATCAAGTAAATCATAATAAGATATTTAATATGTTGACAGGTCGTTATAGTAATCTTCTTTTCATTCATTGAGCTTATTAATCAGTGTGTAGTTAGGCAATTGTACCACACTTTAGAACCTTTTTGCCTCCCCTAGTGATGATTGATCCATTGACCTATTAATGGATTAATTAAGATCTTGCCTATCATTGCTTCTAATATGGTATACATCCTATTGTCTTCCTGGCTTGTATCCATATCTTTGGCAGTAATTAGCCGGAGGTAGCAAAAGCATTATCAATGCATAAGTACTTGTCCATTTATTATTTGTAATTATTTAAGAACACTCTTTTCTTTTAAACATCGAGCTAGTGTTGTTCTAGGGGTCCTTTCTTTCAATGTTTGTTGAAGTGGAATTATGTAATGGCTTTTTTGGGGTTGCAATTATTTTTTATTTACATGACAATCTACCTATTAGAAGAAGCCTTTTTTTTCCTTTCAATTGACCACACCGAACTCGGAGTGAGATCCATACAAGATTAAGCCATGATATGTTGATGTCATTGCTTGTTATCCATGAAATACAAGAGGATGGAGGTGTTTAATTTTGTAAGGGTGAATAGGATCTTCTCGATGGCAATCCTAGAGACAAATGATGCAGAACGAGGAAAAAAAGAGAGGATTTAGGATAGATTAGGGAAGAAGAGAAGAATTGGAGAGGTTCAGAGAGGAGAAGAGAAGAGAAGAATTTCGGACAGATTTCATGTTCAATTTTCTTACAATTATTTAATGACAATTATAATGACAAAGCTTGGGATTTTATAGAGTCGAGAATAACTCTTGCCCAAAAGATAAGAAAACAAAAATCAAGAAACAACGCAAAACAAATCCAAAGGAAATCAAGCGTACCTGAATAGTGAATCACGTCTAAATCTTACTTGGTCAAAGAAATCCTTGTTTGTGCATGCACAATCGTTCATTTATTGGTCTTTGATTTCCTTCTCTTGTATACATGCTTGAAGAAATGAGATGGTCTACCATCATTCTTCCCGGGTTAAAAAGAGCTCGACTTAGGAGAGTTAATGATCAATGTACCACTCCAAGAAATCTGTATCAAGAGTGAGAATATCATCCTTGGTTGGTCAAGTATTCTTCGAATCTGGTAAGTCCTTCCATTTGACATGAAAGCGACGAAATCCTCCTTGTGAAGATGCAACGAACTCATCTGACAATACACTCTCGACGGAAAGAGGGGTCTGAGGAAAATCGGGGAGCAATGGAAGTGTAATTTTTGCAAAATAATGAGTGGACAAGGAGGGGGCTCGAAAGTGCCTCGATAAAGTGACAAGTCTTTCACATTAAAAGCAAGACTAATACTCATATCATCTGATAAATCAAGCAAATAGGCATTAGGTCCAATCTTTTGCAGTATAAGGTAGGGGCTAATAGCTCTAGCATGAAACTTTTTGAATGTGTGTTTAGGATATAACTCATGCCGTAAACGATCCATGACATAGTCACCCTTTCTGAACTCTGTGGCTGTCGATGTATATCAGATGCAAGCTTATAGTTCATATTAGCTATTTTTCGGATAGTTAGCATGCAAGTCATGTATATGGTGTGCAAGAGATTTAACAGGCTCAGAAATATGAGCATCTGGTGGAAGTGGAACTAGGTAAATAGGGGTACGAGGAGAATATTTATGGACAACCATAAAGGGACTCATGCCAATAGAACGATTATCCGAATTGTTATAGGCAAACTTACATTAGGTACGAACGAATCCCAAGTATCCTTTTTTTTCCCAATAATACTTCTACGAAGGTTCCCTAGATTTCGGTTGACTATATCAGTCTGTCCATCGATCTATGGGTGAAATAGAGAGAATTTTTTTAATTTGGTACCATATATTTTCCATAATGTTTTCAAAAATAACAAAGATCACACATCTCTATGAGACGATGAAAGTAGATAAACCATGCAATTTGACAACCTCTTTGAAATACAGCTTAGTAACTTGGATAGAGTCTCTAGTCTTGTTACAAGGGATACAAATATGCCATTTGTAGAACTTGTCAACCATACAAGAATGGAATCGTGATCTCGAGTTGATTTTGGGTGCCCGAGGATAAAATCCAGACTAACATCTCTCCACAATTCATGTGGGACAGGCAAAGGAGTATCAAGGCCAGTGTTATGTTTTGTTATTTTTCCTAGTTGACAAATGCAACACTGTGAAACAATTCTAGCAACATCTTGTTTTATGCAAGGCCAATAAAACCTATTTTCGACCAAAGCAATGGTCTTGTGTCTCCCTAAATGACTAGTTAGTCCTCCTGTATGTAATTTTTAGACTAAGAACTCTTTAAGTGATGTACGGGGAATGCAAAGGCGATTGCTTTTGAAAAGGTAACTATCATGAATGATGAAGTCAACAAAATCCCTATGGTTATCACTAAGGACCTAGCATTAGGTCATGCTAAAGTCGAGACAAGAGGGGTATTCATTTTTCAAATCCGGTGATGGATATGCATATCGTGAAGTACCCCAAAAACTCGACTCAGAGCATCAGTAACATTGTTAGCTTTACCAGCTTGGTACTGAAGGACAAAAGCGTATTCATTTAGGAAATCAACCCATCTAACATACCTACCATGAAGATGTCTTCGAGATTTTAGATATCTTTTTGTTATCAGAATGTAGGACAAGCTCTTGAGAAAGTAGGCAATACCTCCAATATCTAAGGGATTGCACAATAACATAAAACTCTGTCATACATTGAGTAACATTGTTACGTATCATAGAATTTTTCGCTGAAAAAAGCTATTGGGTGACCTTGACTCAAAACACCACCTATGTCGAAGCCGGAAGCATCACGAGGAACTTCAAAAAATTTGGTGAAATCAGGATGTTTAAGGACAGGTATTTCGGATAATCTTTTTTTTATTTGACTAAAGGCTATTGAAGTAGACGAGGTCCACTTAAACTCTCCTTTTCTAAGGCCATCAATGACGGGTGATGTAATAAAACTGAATTCCTTAATGAACCTTCTATAGAAAGTGGTTAGGTCATGGAAGCTACAAACTTTCGTGATGGTCTGTGGTTCAGGCTACTCCATAATGGCTCGAATCTTTTCGGGATCTATTGAAATATGAGCAGAAAAAATGTCGCCCGAAAGTAGGATCAGAGGTCGAAAGAAAGTATATTTTTTAAAATTGGCATAAAATTTATGTTTTTTAAGAGCATGAGAAACCTGAGAAAGGTGCTCAATGTGCTCATCTTTTGTCTTGCTTATAATCATGATGTCATCAAAGTACACGATAAAAAAATTTCATTGAGAGGTTGCAGAATATGAGTCATAGAGCGCATGAAACTGATGGGAGCACTAGATAAGCCAAAAGGCATAACCAACCACTCATATTGGTCATCTTGTGTTTTAAAACCAATCTTCCATTCGACGTCAGACCTAATTCTAATATGATGGTATCCGCTCAAATTAATTTTAGAATACCAATAAGAGTTAGCTAGCATGCCAAGCATATATGCAATTATAGAAATGGAAAAGCTATACTTGATCGTGATTTTGTTTATGGCTGTATTGTCTACGTATATTCTCCAATATTCATCTTTCTTTGGGGTAAGGACTAAGACAGTATCGGACACAAGGACTAAGACTGTATCGAACAAAACCCTTAGTGAGAAGCTCTTTAACTTGTCTATTCAGTTCAGCACGCTTCTCAAGGTTCATAATATAGTGAGCTAAATTTAATAATTGTGATCTAGGGATGAGGTCAATGACGTGTTGAATGTCTCTTGTCGGGGGATGACTCGGCTGGTAGTTCATCTGGTATGACATTATAGTAATCGTTAAGAAGAGAGGTGACTTGTGGGATATAGAATCAGATAAAGTTGACGAGTCTTTGACAATAACGATGAGACAAAGTTTACTCTTATTTTTCAGCTTTGAAAATGCTTCGTGACTGACAAGATGTATGTTTTTCTCAGAGGATATGTGGGATTTGGATGAGGGGTTGTTCAGGAGGTTTAGAAGGAGTGAGAGTAATCCTTTTCTTATTATAGTTGGTCACATTATGATCATGAATCCATGCTTGATCAAGTAAAAAGGGAGCAACATTCATTGATAATACGTCACAATAGATTTTTTCGTTGCAATCTCCCATTTGAATAGGGACAAGACATCTTTCACTGACAGTAAGAGTCGTCTTGTCAACCCATGCAACTTTAAATGGATTAGGGCGAGGTTTGGCCTTAAGGGTTGACTTGGAAGAGTAGATTTAACAATTACATTCATTGTACTTCCAACATCAATTATTAGTTTACAAGATCTGTCATTGTTTCGAACTATGGTCTTGATGATACTTTTTCAACTCATCCTTATCCAAGGAAGTGGACTTAAGGCGTCTTATAACACGGAATTGATGCTCACTAGGGTCTATCTTTTGTAGGTCATCATCATCACTAGAGTATTTGACCGGGTCAACAACCTGATCTGCATACTCAAGTATACTGTGATTTTCTTGTTTTATGACTAAATCTCTTTCGAGAACATCGCGATGCAATGTGGTCTCTGACACGACACTTAAAACACTCTACTTGTGTGGACGGGATTCGAAAGAAGATCGAGTAGTATAAGAGTTCCGTAATCCACTTGGTCTAGACACAGGAAGTGTGAAATGATAGGGACTTTGAGAATGTCTTCTCTTATGATAGGTTGTGACGGGGACCAATATGGGCGCAACTAACTGTTTTGAATGGTAGGGTGATGCCAAGAAAAGGGGTAGGTCTTAAAGTACTTTATACCAAGTGCCTTGTGATAGGCATCTTCTAGAGTGTCAGGAGAGTACATCGTAAATTCTCATTTGATTTTAGTTTTAAAATCATTAATTAATCTAGTGAGAGTCATAGAAGGATCTTGATTAACATCACATCTTAACATTAATTCCTTAAAAACGATGAGATAATTAGTGGCACTAGAGGAAATGGACTGCGATTTAACATTTGGTCTATTAACTGATTTTTGTAGAAGGAAGATATTCTCTTTCAATTTTTGTATCATAATTACCCAAAGAGTGATATGTGGTTCTCCTAATCGTTCTATTATCCTTTGAATATTTTGTCAATATTTTTTTGTTGACCCAGCCAATTTCATTCTTATAAAATCGACACGTTTATTATCAGTCATTCCATGTAAATAAAAAACTCCTTGATGGAATCTAACCAATCTATAAAACCGGTAGGCTCTAAATTTCCAAGCATCTAAAAAATCCACTAAAGCACGAAAGCCAGGTTAGATTTCCCTAACTTGAAGTCGAATTTATTTTTTGGTTGATAGGAGGTAATTGTCTAGCAAGGTCTGTACATTTGAGATGTATCACCATTTTTTTTTACCATGGATCCAAAAGCCTGAATCAAATTTGTTAGATTCAAAAATCAGAAACAAGTTCTAATGTTTTTGTTATCCCCTTCATATTTTCCAAGCCATTATTAGCAATCCTCTGCACTGTTTTGCACTTATTCTGCTTCTTCGAGATTATTTTGCATCATTTATTATTTCGTTCGTGCATAATAGTTTACGACCATTTCTTTATTTGGTCACAAAGTCGGTTTTTTTTTTTCTATTAGTCGTTGATCTCTTCTTGTGAAGGAAGTTTTGATGTCTTATAAATCTCATGACATTTGATTTAATATACATATATGCTCTAACTTTCAAGAAAGGTTTGCCATTTGTGATTACATTGATTGGGTCTTATGGCTATCGAGAATGGCAGGCTTAACGGTAAGCAAACCTTTTTCTCAATCATTGGTCAAAGACATCAATAAATAATCCATTTGTAATGAAATAATAAGACGGATAAGAGTTCGTATATCTCGATCTCTTAAAGTATTTGAAAAATTATATAGGTTGTTGTTGTTGTCTTTATCTTTCATTTGGTCATTTGATCGATATACGAGGGAGGACCCTAAGAGTTTCATCATTGAACAATATAATCTATAATTGTTTTTTTCTAGTCTTTGATTAGGTTTAGTCTAAACTAGGATTAAAAGGGTGTAGATATCTTTATTATTGCCTTTCATTCCTAAACTAAAGTGATGTAGACTTTTTATGTCTTGTATGACTTTTATTACCTTTGAGTTGATATAAATTTACTTAAAAAAGTCCTAAACTTGATTTTATTGTATACCAATAGATTTTTCTTAATATTCAACCTTCTTTAAATCAATTGCATGTAAAAAATTTTCAGAAATATTTTATAAATTTTGCTGTTAAGTTTATACTTCGAGTAATTTATTTTTTGGCATAATATTTATATGATTTTTTTCTTAATTAAATTTGTATATTCTTAAAGATTATTGGAGAAGAGTATTAATTTTCTTATTGATTCATAATAAAAGAAAAAATAATAGGTTATTCATTTTTATATGAAATATATTATCCAATTTTGATTTTGAGTTTATATTTTTATCATATAAATATTTTATTTGATCATTTATGATGATAATTTAAATTAAAAAAATACCATTATATATATATTACTATTTTACTATTTTACTTATTTGAAACGTATTGGATTTTGATACGTAAATGAAAGATCAATATATATTAAATTTAATTAATTTATAATCGTAAATGAACAGACATTTAATACATGATCAATTAAATTTGATATCAAAATAAACTAAATTTGATATCAAAATAAACTAAATTTTGATACAAATTTGCTACGAAAAACAAGTCAGCGAAGCAGTACTAGGAGCACCTTGGGGGTGATATTTTTACTATAAAAACAAGTCAGCCGAGTAGTATTCGGAGCACCTGGGGGGTGTGCATCCCCATCACTCCTAACGTCTGATTGGTTAAGAAAAATGAACATAATTAAAAAAATCTATGATAATTTCATCCCATCCATCAAAACATCTCATTTATGAGGGAGTGTACACCCATGGGATGTAGTAACAATTTCCCCATATTTGTGTGGTGTATAGGTAGAAGCGTGGTTTAGAAGATAGTTGGGTCTATTATAGAAACTTGTTAACAAATTAGGAATTGGTCTTGGTGAGGAGAACTGAGGAATTTTGCTTGAGTTGGGTCTATAAATTTTACATTGATCGCAATATGCATTGAGAAAAAGTGAAGTTTTGGATGAAGGAAACCTATGATAAGGTTGTAAAACTGCTGTAGAACATTATTGGAAGTTTGGAAGGCACCACATTCATTGTACATAAATTAGAGAGAAATGATTCATGTGATCGATATTAACTGTTATGATGAAATGCCTAGAAACTATGTACTAGTACCTCGGTCCATATCTTATAAACTTTATGACACTTCAATTTTTCACTTGACATTTGCATCTTTTTTTACCTACATTTTGTGGTGGTTAACCTCAATATGCAAAGATAAATCTTTAGTGACCTTTTTGTCATTGGAGTTTGTTCTTTCAGCAAGTCTTGCATTCTGTTCAGATTTTTTATGCGTGGAAAAGTGAAAACATTTGTGCTTACCTTACTGAGGCAAAAGAACTTCCTTGGATACATTTCTGTAGAGACTATTCCGATTAATGAGTGTTGACCATAGCTGGTCAATGTTGGCTTATAGGTCTATCTAAACATACCCCCGGTGTGGTATCAGAATGCTTCGACAATGTACTGTTTAGCACTAAAATATGGTGGTTACTTGCTAAAGATAGTTTCGATGTCTAAAGCCTGGCTCGTCGGTATCTCGTGCTTTCTCGACTTTAAATTTTGCAGGAATTAGCTTGCAGATGTTTAAGAACGACCAGTGTTTTTTCTTTAGCAACTTCAGTGTAGCTGTGTTCTCATATCGTGTCTCGAAAATGCGTGCTTTCTCCGTGGATGGCACTGAAGCCTGAGGAAGCTCTGCACAGGATCGGCAAGAAATGCATGGATCTTCATTTGGTTTTGCTGCAAGGGTTTGCTCCTGGTACATGCACAAGGTCAGTCAATTAGTACACTTCTGTGAACTTATGTGTCTTTTAAAGAAAGTTGAGCATTAGATGGTGAAGCTTTAGAGAGATTTAAATTCTCTACTATTAAGAGTACAATAGTACACTCTAGCGAAGCCCTCAGCATCTCCTGTCGTAAATGTGGCACATTAGAAGAAGTACTACTTATTACATGGCTTGCACATTAATTAATTCTAGATGATAGTTTGGAATTTTAATTCATGATGCATTAATCGGTGAGCGAGCCGTTCCTCGGACTGTTGGACCTTTGTGTATGATTCTGTAAGATGATCTGTGTTAATTAAACAAGATCTTCACTGGAAACCTCGCACTATCACTTGGAAACCCCTCGTTCAGCTTGCCTCTGTGTCGTGATATCTACAACATGAATTTCTGAACAATGTGCATTTGGAGTGTATAATGGTGTTGATCACTGCTCTGCACTGCAGGCTGATTTCTATTAATTTGTTCTAAATTTCCTTCTGGAAATAACACTGGTCATGTGAATATTATGCAGATAGACCAGCCATCTCTTTGTGAATATAAAGCTTATTACTATTAAGTATAACTTCTTAAGTAACCATATATCTCCTGATTGGCTGATGTACAGTTGCACTCATGATTTGAGAAGATTTTCAACGGTTATCAAGTGTACAAGTCCTTTGATTTCACAGGTGACGCATATGATCAGCTCAATTTCACTCTGGAGTATGGATATATGATATCTACTTATTGAGTTCCATAGTAACTTTTGAATCTTAATAATGAAGTATGACTCCACCGTTCAAGAAGCTGTTGAAGTAGGAGCTCTGCCTGCGTACCATAAGCGGATTGTGCTCGCGCCTTCTTGGTGTCCGAGTTCTGGCAAATCATAAGCTCATCCCGATGAAGGCGAAATAAAGAACACAGATGCTTGATTTTGGTGCCTGCCACAGTTTGGACGTCTAAAATATGTTTTCTGCTGCTTGATAAGTGCCTATTGGACAGTCTACCTCTCCGAGAACTGTGCATCCTTAATAATTCTCTCCGGTTTGCAGTTTTCTTTGTCCTGCTGATATACACTTAAAATTGTGCATCCTTGATATTCCTGTTGGTTGGTAAGCTGGAATCCAGCAGCTTCATCTCTTAGACAGTATCTGTTAATATATGTATATGGCTGCTTTATACTTTGGGAATGATATGGACCATTTCAATGTGAATGTTTGCTGTGTTTCATATGTTAGTGTCATTTATGATTGGGTTTGGACTGTGTCAGTATACTAGGGTGCGCTGGCACGAATGCACCATGTCGAAGCCTGATGTTTGTGGTGGCCGTGTATTGTGAACAAGTGATATGGTTCAGGCATGTTCAAATGGGTGGATTTGTTACGGCACGTAGATGTCTTTGAAGATTAAAGTTGCAGTCATTTCTATGGTTTTGCAGGTCTTTCGGTTCGTTTGTGATGAAACGGGTTACAGTCGCTCTTCGCTAGAAGATACTATCCTCTACTATGTTGCTTTATATATTTTCTTGATGTTAATTGCATCTTTCTTTTCCATTTTCCATATGAGCTGATACTGCCCGACGGTAGGCAACCAGAGGAGCACCTATTTGACATTCAAATTTTTCTCATCAAGGTCGAAGAAAATATCGCTTGCCCAGAAAGCGAGTTTACTATTTCTGAAAAAATTGTTTTTTCAGGAGCCGATTTGTTATAATAAATGGGGCTGAATTTATATTTTGAAAATATTTTTACGAAAATTAAAATAGAACGTAGACAACAACAGAGAAAAAATTACAACTTAATTAAGAAATATAATACAAGATAAATGATCCAAAAATTTCAAGTTATTTAACACACATCTTAAAAAAGAAAAATCTGATTCAAGTGACATAAGAAATCGTCTCCTAATACAAGAAAAACTGGTATTAAGTGATTTATAATTTTTGTTGGTTAAAAATCGTCTTCTCAAAAAGTGATTTCTTTAGAAATATTAAACTCGCTTTCTGATAAAAACGATATTTTTTGGACGTAAAAAAGTAATGGTGGGCAACAAGGTTTGGAGACTCAGACGGCTGATTGAACTAGTTATTGTTCTTGGATGATATCGTGAAAAATTATATCCATTATTAACCCAAAAGTTTAAACTGATAGGTTATTGATAGTTCACATATATATTCTATTCTTTTTTCTCTCAACGACCGATGTGGATAAACGTACTCATACATATTTTCAACAGTTGGTGAAGTGAATCTATCGACTTGACTCCCGTAATCGAGTTTTATAAACTCTGCCATTATATTACATGTGAAATAATGCCGAATGCTTCGAGTTGAAGGATGAAAATCCCAAGGGAAAGATGGCAGTTACACGGGTGGACATCGTGTTAGCCTAATGATGAAGATGATTGTCAACTAATTTCTTTTACATTCAGTGCAACTTGCAACAGACATGTGCATTTGTTATGTCTGTGCTTTGGATTCTTTAACCTAATCATATGACTAATCTATTCACATAATTGAGTGGTTTATTTATCGGCCAGCTAACGTTGTTGATTGTGTTTTTCTTGGATATCTAAATATGGCTTGTTATTATCAGGTTACCTTGTTACTTCCGCATCAACTAACTCGTCATGCTCCCCTGTTGATAAGATTTGAACTCGAGACCATGTTCCATGCAAGGTTAGTCCTACTTCATTCATTTCAATAGGATGTCGATTTCTGTTCAATCCTTAAACTTAATGTGAATATTTGACAAGTCGATTGGCGCACTCAATCAACTTATGCTGAAAGCAACTTGAACCAGAAATATTAGCACTCTGTGTCTTCATTACTTGATGGTAACTAACGGCAATGGTTTGTTGTCGACACCTAATGGTAGTCTTATTAGAAAACTACTATTCCGAATGGATAGGATCACACACTTGTTAGCATGGTAACTAATGACCCCACAACATGGGACGACAAATGTTATTTCAAAGTACAATAATTCAACATGTGGGGAGAAAAACATTGATTCAATGTTTACAACGATTGTTTCTTTGGAAGCATTATTTATTCTCTAATACTTCGATCTTGACATATGAGATCAACAGATGGTGGAATCAATACCGCACAGTCCAGCATGACTGATGTTTTTCTTAATTTTCTTAAGAAAATAATCATAAGAATGTTTGTTGAAGTGGCATAATCATGAAGCTCCAGCTGCTCGACTTCGCTTAGGTTTTTTGATGGGGATCATTAGTGATTCATGCATGTATCTACCTATCATAGTCATGCTTCATTTTCTAATAATTCAATGATCATTATGGTTAATGAAAGTGATCTCCTAGCCTATTGGGTTCTATAGGTTCCATGGTTGATATTTCATTTGTAAATCGAAAAATCGTACGATCGTGGACCATCATTTGGAGAGCAGACCGGTGCCCCGCGAATCAACCAAGGACATGTAAGAACTTGACTTTGATCTGTGAATGGTTTCATAGAATTTAAAAACCAGGGAGATTTAATTTAAAAATCACCACATGAATTTAAAAGAGCACTAACACTTCTATAACCTCTAATGTTGCGATTGCGGAGTTGAATGGATTGTGGTGTCTGTTTGAGTGATAGAGCAGATCTGGATCTGAGCTCAAGGTTTTGTGAGGTGGAATTGTCTGCTGGGTGGGCTGACACAGAGGAATTATAGTAGTTGGAAACTATGGAGGTGTGAGAATTATTGTTGGACTATGGAGTGTTATTCTAGAGTAGTAGATATAAACCTATCAACAAGTAAATAGTAGATGGCAGGGAAGAAAATAGGAGCTGCAAATAGGATAGTAGATGTACCTGAGTCCTGGTATGGTTGGTCAGGGCAGATCTGTTAGCGTAGGAATAATAAATATATCCACGATCTAAATAACCAAGTTCGAATTCTCGTATTGATTAGGTATTTATGAATTTCAAGCGGAAGCATTGATGTCGTTTCACGAACGGATCTCATTTGATGACATGCGTCAAAGTATAATCCAACAACACATACGAATTCCACACCTAAAATCCTATGGATAAGTCAACAAGTAAAAAGAGCTCGATAGGTTTACGTGGATATATATATGATTGATGTATCTTATAAAACAATCCTATAACATATATTTATAGAGTTAAGAAATATGCAAGATAAGATAATTTCTGATCAATTAAATTAATCTTATAAGTTAATATATGGACAGAATATCTAGACCCACGAACATCCAAAATCCATCTAAGCTTCTTCCAAATAATTTGACTGTTGTATCTTGTGCAAGTACTAACTTGTATTTTCAACTCATTGTGCGAATTATTGTGGGGACTCTTTTGCAGGAAATTATTAGTTTTGTCAACACATGGAATGAATGAAAACAAATAAGATGATGCCAGTCTATGATTACTTGATACATAAAAAAAAATTGTTTGTATCATCCAAGTCCCGTGATCATGAGTTCAACTCTATCATCCTCACTGTGTTGTTACATATCATAAACAAGCATTTCGTTGGCACATATTTGATATTGCAACCACAACCAACTAGCCACCGCAATTATTCAGGCTACATATATAGTTTCGGAGACCCAAGTGTTACTCCAACCCAACTTACACAAATTAAAAATGATTCGCACGTAAGTCAAGCACAAGAACAAGTTCACCAGTTCCATTATTCCACTGAACAAACGACTCCCACATTAAATCTTACAAATCAATCTTACAAGATTATTCATCGCCAACATAAGCAACCAACAAATAATCAACATCAATCATAATCCGAATCACGCTCTCGCCGGAGCAGATTGATCCGAAGTCCACACGATATCCTTGAGAGCCGGCCGGAGCTCCTTGCTGCAGAACTGGTTATACTCTAACGTATCACCACCATCCTTCTTCACTTCCACAACCAAGAAAGACGGTGTCACAGCGAATATCTCGGCCGCGACCGCTAGCTTCCCTTTCCTCCCTGATTCTTGCCCCTGCAATCTAACCCTCCACTCGTCCTTCTTCACATTGAACTTCCCTGCCTTCGCCGCCACCTCCTCGAGCTTCCCTATGACGGTGTTCGCTGATCTAGTAGTCGCGAACCTAATCTCATCCTTGTCCTCCCTCTTCTTCTCCTCGAAGAGGGGCGATAGGTCGAACCCTTCGGATAATGAGATTATGTGGAATGCATTCATCGTTCCCATCTCCTTCTTGGACTTCATCTCCGCATCTTCTTCATGACCCATAGGACTAAAAATGTGTAGATTATCGGTTTCCTTCGAGAAGGGTTTCTTGAACCACGACGATTCCATGATCTTGGGGATCGTGATCCGAGTATTAGGGTTCGGATCAAGAAGCTTGATGATCAAGCGACGAGCATCATTCGAAAACCAAGGCGGGCACTTGAAATCTCCGCGGTATATCTTCCTATACATCGCCATGAGATTATCATCCTGAAACGGAAGAAACCCTGCAAGAAGAACATACAAGATCACCCCACACGACCAAAGATCCGCCTTCGCCCCATCATACCCTTTCTTCCCGATCACCTCGGGAGCAACATAGGCCGGCGTCCCACACGTGGTGTGCAGCAACCCGTCCTGCTTCAGATGCTCCGAGAACGCGCTCAACCCAAAATCAGTAACCTTCAATCTCCCTTCCTCATCAAGAAGAAGATTTTCGGGCTTAAGATCACGATGATACACGCCCCGACTATGACAGAAATCGACGGCAGACACCAACTGACTAAAATACGCCCTCGCCTCCTCCTCCTTCAACCTCCCCTTCGCAACCTTAGCGAACAACTCCCCGCCCCTAACCAACTCCATCACGAAATATATTTTCGTCTTGCTCGCAAGAACCTCATGTAATTCGACGATGTTCGGGTGCTTCACCATCCTCATGACGCTGATTTCTCTCTTCACCTGCTCCGTCATCCCGACCCTAATCACCTTCTCCTTCGCCACCACCTTCATCGCCACCATCTTCCCAGTTTGCACGTTCCTCGCGTGGTACACCTTCGCGAACGTCCCGCACCCCAGCATCCTACCCAGCTCGTATTTCCCGTGAAGGATGCTGCCGCTCGGAGCCTTATGAGACTCCTCCTCGTCGATGATTTGTGGCAATTCCGTCGTCGTCATGGTCGAAAAATCGGATTATGTTGAATCGGATTCGATTGTGTGAGACTAGGGTTACGGTTTAGGGTTTCTGACTAACCGTCTTCGACGTGTTTGCGGTGGCAATTGCGGCCGAGTGGGCTAGTTGAATCTGCTACCATTGCTGTGCATTTGAGATAGGATTATACACTGAATTGAGATGAATTGGAGAAGTGATTCGAGCTCGAGGTGAGCAACAATGGCGGTGAAATCGGGGTTTGGGGATTTAGGGTTTCAGAATTGGGGAGTGGGAATTGGGGGGTTTTATAGGGGGTGATGGGGCGGTGAATCTACAGTATTGTCCCTGGGGGTGTGGGACACATGTGTGGATGGGATGATGGGGTTGGGGCGATGGAGGGGTGGGATTTGGGGAAGTTGTGGGTGAGGGGATCAATTATTTGAGGGCTTTTTGGGGAGAAGAATTGTTGATGTGTGTTTTGATTGTTTGAGATTTGTCTTTTTTTTTTTTTTTTAAATTGGGATATTTCATTAAAACAAAAAATATATTTTATAGATGATAATATTATAACTTTTGATCTTATAAAATAATGAACATAAATAAAAAATAACTTTTAATTTGACTTCGTGAAGATACAAATAATATAAAATCTGTTATTAATATTTTTAAATTGAGATCATTTATAAAATTGAAGATTATAATTCACTGACTATATTAATCCTGTTTGTTCACCACTATATAAAAACAATTTAAAAATAATAATTTAAACTTGTTCTCAAATATCACGTTAGTTTTTTCAAAAACCAAACCCCTTGTTTCGGAGTAGCGAAAGTGTCTCTTTGGTGAAGTGTAAAAGAGAAGCTGTGACTATGTGACTATTAGAATGATATGGTTATTTATTTTTGCTATGGTGAAATTCATATGTTCAGTGATGTCCTTTCATCCTTTTCTTTGCGGACTCTAATGATTTGACACAGTTCACTGAATTCTGCTAACTTCCCAATATCAAACTTCACCAAGTTCCATAACCAAGATCCGTGACTTTCGTGGTTGGGCTATTTGTGGCTTTCACGTGATAGACCCTCAATGTTTGTCGACGGGTTGCCGTAAATATAACATGGTCTAATGTTATTTTTCCATGTTTAAGCTGACTTTTGAATAGACAAATGAAGTCCGGCTCATACTGCTAGACTATGGAGCGGAAACTTCATGCTTCTTTTTGAAGGAAATCAGTCCGATTTGATTATATTTTTGAGTTAGTTTCAATCATCGAATTTGAATGATATTGGATTCGTAAAAAATTACGTTTCGAAACGATGATAATAATAATATGAAAATTTTCAAAATGGATTTTAGATGAATGAAAAATCAATACCAAAAAATGACTCATATCAACAGAAAAATATTCAATAACATATTCGGATCCTAAAGGATTCCAAGTTTTATATGTGGGGGGAGAACCCAGGTGAGGTGAGGTGAGGCTCAAACGCACGTGTCGTCCAATGACTAATATATATCAGTAACAATCCAATTTGGCTACTGATCAAACTATAGGAAATTTTGTATGCTACATTACCTATATTCAATCATAGAAGAGAGGAATTACATTACATAAAATAAAATAACATGAGTGATATTTCGCATTTTGTGGTTCAGGTTCGATCTGTTTGTAACAGCGCACTCGCTGTTTCTCTCTGACGCCCGTTGCTTTTGATGCCTGTTTTCCATTGGCTGTTTTTTTAAGTGCAATTATTTAATCAATTTTCTAAAGTAATTTGTTTTATGTCACCTATTTTTAAATTCTTCTGAATGGGCAGAATTTTCTATGGTCGAGATATTTTGGGGCTCTAGCATGAATTATTGAGATTGCTGGCCCCACGTTTTAGCCCCATATATCATCATTGAATGAAGCATAGCGGCTAATTAATCAAACTAGTATTAAAATCCATTACATGAATTATTATATCATCATTACTTATTTAAGAAAGGAACCATCCCCATCCTAAAATAACAGTATAGTTTTATCAAATGGAGATATACCATAATAATTATAATGTTTTTTACTAAATAAAATAAAATTATGAAAAATATATTATTATCAATCAGTTATTTATTTTCTCCCTCATATTTCACTCTTTTCTCTCTAAAGAATAAATTGATAAAATATCATAAATTAAACACAATCCTAAATACTAGTATAAGGTCAAAATATTATAATAATTTTGAAATGAAACGTGTAATTCTTTATTTTTTTTTGTAAGTTTATGGAAAAATTATAACCAACATTACTGATTTAAAATCAATCTTCATCCACAATCCCATATTCGTAACGCGGGATAGGTGATGCATAAAGACCGACGCTTCACCATTTGATTGTTAAGCGAAGGCTTTCTGATGTTTACACCATTAAGCTTTTCGATACTCATTAGTTCATGAGAACAAAACTAATGGACTAATCTGTTCCATTCAATGATTTCAATACCCTTCTATGGATAAGAAATTACATTACGACTCAAAATAACTAACTATGACAAACAAAGAAACAATTTTTCTTTTAAATTTTTGAGAATACAAGGAACAAATTTAAATCAAATCAAATCATAAAACCGACACTAAATGTGGATTTGTTTTTCTTAATTGGGGTTTTTTACAAACAAAATTCTCAAAATAGGATCACAAAAAAATTAATTCCAAAACTATGTCTTTTTTTCAAAATCTAGCGAAAAGATACACCCTACGTGTTTCCCATTAGAAATCCCAAAGCGTCTTTATTGTGCCAAAAACGCACGACGACTTTGCTATGAAGACGCACGAGGTCTTTAGTTCACTAGGAAAGCAAAATCAAACTCACACCCACATTTTCCACACCCAAGCATTCACCCCTCTTCCTCTTATAAATACCCCTTTATCGCCTCAATCTTGTTCATCATTTTAAACAATTAATTTTCCGATTAAAATTTAAAATTTTTATTCAAAATTTTTATTGGAATACTCCGACGAAGTTGCTACGAAGTTTCTATAAAATTTTAGGATTAACTTCAGTCAAGATAATTCAAAAACCTTTTATTTTTTTCCTTAATATGCCTAGTTAGATGATATTGATTTAGAAATTAATTTAAGAAATAATTAATCTAGGAAAAAATTCGTTAAATAACAATTAGTTAATATTAACTTAGGAAACAATTACGGAATAATTAGTAAAATAACAGTTAGTTAATAATAATGTAGGAAACAATTGGAAAAATAACAGTTGAATAATATTAATTTAGGAAGCTAAGGAATTAGGTGATTTAGATTAAATTGTTTAGTTCCCCACACATTGTAACAAAATTTGTTAGTGCAAGGATGTTTACTAAATACAATGAAATTATGTAATTTAAATAGGTTACATTGTTTAAAATAATAATTAGTTAATACTTATTTAGGAAACAATTAAAAAAATAACAATTAATTAATATTAATTTAATAAATTAGGGAATTAGGTGATTTACATTAAATTATTTAGTTCCCCCACACTATAGAAAATTTTGTTAGTGCAAGAATGTTTGCAAAATATTACGACATTGTTTTGTGTCTGTACAATTATTGATAAAAATGCTATCATTTCTATACAATTAATCATATTATGGTACAATTATCCTTCCTTTCCACTTTCATCATCTCTCTTCATCCCCTCTCCCTTCACCCTCATCTCCGACTCATCCCTATCCTCCATCACCGTCCACTCATCCCCCCCCCCTCCGCTGCGGGCCGCCTAGGTTCGAGCACCAATAAAAGGATAAATTGGGCTGGATATCATGTGACCATCCGCGCTATGGAGGCTAGTAAATTTATCATGGCTCAATTGATCCAGGATGCGTCGTGGATGCAGTCCATCGGTATGACCTAGAACGAAGGTCTTTGAGCTCCCTCATAGGGACTGATATCATGCTATGTAGGTGGGTCGATCAAACCTTGTCCGATGGCATAATTGTTGTATTTGTGAGTGACTCAATGTCCGTTATGCTCAATCCTAAGTTGGAGTCAATTTCGTATTTGTAATAGTTTTCTTATTTGAGTCGACGTGCATGTAATGGTTATCAGCGATCTTAAGGTTTATTAATGTTAAGCGATCACGTATTGTGCCTTGTTTCAATTGAACATGCATCCTATTTCAATTTGAACATTCGCCCTATTTCAAAAATAAATGGACGCCCTGTTTCAATTTCGACGGGCGCCTTATTTCAATTTGAACGAGTGTCTTGTTTCAAAAATCAACAGACGCACTGTTTGTAACCAAGACCAGGGTTGGCTCAGATTGGGATTATGATGTGTGATTTGTGCTCGATTTTTTATGTGAAATGGTTGTTTATGTTTAGATATGGTGAATGATGTTTGGATATGGTGAATGATGTTGTTGACTAAAGTCTCATGAGTCATCTGTTTCGTAGATGTGTAGATCTAATGAGTTGAAGTTCTGTTCGTGATTCGTTGATTTCACTGTGTGATTTGTGAAGGAGGCTTTTAGGAGGGAATGACGGAGATGTTTCATGTATCGATGTGGTTGATAGAGGAAATATGAGGATTGGGGAGCTCTATTGTGATTGAGAAAGTCATGAGCAAGCGTCAAATTCGACAACAACAACGACGACGATGACCGTCAACAGGCCCACCAAAATATGGTGGTCGTCGTCTTTGACCCGAACCAATAATTGCAGGTGGTAATGGTGGAAGAAGCGAACGATTATTAAAATTTTAAATTGTATGTAATGGGAATTATTTTTTCTTATTATATGTGTTAGAAAATATTTTGGGTTTTTGTATTTTTTTTGAGAATTTTCTCTTAAATTTATTTATTTTAACATAATGTTAGTGTTAGGGTTGAATCTAATTTAGTGTAGGTTGTTTTATAATGTGTTATCATTCCCAAATTTAGTGTTATGTTAATCATGTGATATGATTATCATACAGATTAGTTTAAATTAGTATGAAACAACACTGAAATTAGTGTTTCATTGCGAAAATTAATTTAAATCAATATGAAAACCACTTAGTTAGATATATAGTACGAAAGTCTCTTGGCTCTGCGAAATTCAGTATTAGTAAATATGTTAATCCCTTAATTTAGTTTCGTTTGTTGCTCAAATTAGTTTCAAATAAGGTTGAGATTAGTTTATATGTTATTGGATTAGTACATCGTGTTGCTGCCACATATAATTTTGAATTCTCAATCTTTATAGTTAGAAAATGATATAGACGTGGTATTTCAACAATTCTTAATCTTTAGTTATTGGGATACACGATGTACGAAAGTCAATGATGACTATCAGTTCCAGCAGGAACCGAAAGTCCTTATGAACTTCACACTTGGCTGGGGATTGACAGATTTTGCAAGGGACATCTGTGACAAAGCTGATGTGGGCTAGGAACCTTTCCAAATCAACATCTAGGCCAAATTGCCTCAAACTCAGGGCACGCCATATATGTTCCAGCTAAGGATGATATGTTTTTACAAGCATCATTCGACATACTTCAGAACGTTACTGATGTGTTTTTCCAATGTTGTTATGCGTTGTGGTACGTGAAGCACAATGTTCCTGACATTCTGGCACATTCAAATTTTCCAGTACATTCTCAGCAATCTATTTCAGCACAGGCTCAACCATCTTTGTCTGTGGGAACGGCTGGCGATGAGGATAATGATGATCCTCCTATTGACCTTTTTATCATCCCTGCTCATATAGCATCGGAAGGGATGACTTGGATGCAATATAATGGGAACGATTGTTTATCGAACTTTGATGATAACATGGACAGTGAAGACGAGGCTGCTATCCAAGGAGACCATGATGCAATGGAAGATGCAAATGTTGATGAGCCTACTAGTTCTGGCGGTGAGGATGGAAATGATGATAAGGATCACATGTAAGCTGAAGATGGTGAGGGTGGGGATGATAATGATGATCATGTACAAGCTGTTGACGGTGATAACATTGTTGTTGCTGCTCCGACTCTAGGATAGAGTCATCCGATTTAAATTTACACCGATATGAGCTGGATGCCAGAAGCACTAAACGATCGTGATGCACAGATTGTTGTCCTTTCTCATTCTGACCATAGGGAGGGCACGAAGTTTGATTGTAAGAAGAATTGGTTACACTATATTACAGATTCCTCAATCCGTCATGGTGTTGAATACCGTGAGTTGACATCAAAGGGAGCGATAATTGATTTGAGGTGCAAGCAATGGAAGAATGATGATCCACATAGCTGCAAATGGCATCTCAGAGCCATGAATCCAAAAGGTAGCAACGGTTGGAGGATCAGCAAAATTACCGGGGCTCATATTTGCAACACACAGAATTTTGAAGATGATCATGCATAGCTATCATCGTAGTTCGTTGCGGATCACATTCAGCATGTTGTAACCGCGGACCTCTCCTTGAAAGTGAAGGTCATCCAGACGATGATACAGGGGAGTTACCATTGCACGATCAGTTACAAGAAAATAAGTCTGCCAAACAAAAAACTATTACAAATCTTTTAGACGATTGGGATAAGTCTTTCATGGTGCTTTCTAAGTTCCTGGATATCGTGAAGTTAGCCAACCATGGTTTGATGGTATTCTATCGTTGTACGTCGATGAATATTCCCAATCATCGATGGTTCAATGCTATTTTTTGGACTTTCAAATCGACAATCGAAGGATGGAAGCATTGTCGCCCCATTATCAACATTGGTACCATGTATATTACAGTGGGATATGATACTAATAATCAGCTCTTCCCCATTGCTTTTACATTGCAAGGGAAGGAGTCGGTTTAGACATGGTCTTGGTTCTTTGAAGATCTCGCACAAGTTAGTGTAATTTTTGAATCTAAGTTGAAGAATTTAATTGATTAGGACTACATGTAGCTCTTAATCATTTCAATATTAACATTGAACAGTTGGTGGACGATAAACCAGGCATTTGAATCATTTCTGATAGCCATGCTGCTAATTTGAGGGTGATGTGCAAGTTGGAGCGTTGGTTAGAACCCAATGCATGTCATCGTGTATATGCTCGTCACTTTACCAGCAATTTTGGAAAACACATGAGTTCCAAAACTTGGGGAAACATGTTAAAAATGCTCTATTCTCATGACGGGGGGAGGAGATATGGTATCATGAGGACCAATCAATCAGAGATGTTTAATTCTATTCTCAAGGACTGTCGATCTGTCCGTATTGTCACACTGGTCTAATTCACATTCTATTGTTCTAACTTCTATTTTACAGATCGAAGAATGAAGTTTGAGGCAAAAATCGCCGAGAGATTTGTGGTGAACCCATTAGTTCTACATCATTTTCAGAGTAAGAAGAACAGGGCGTACACTCATGTGGTCACTGTGTTCCACCACGATCCTGGGCGTTTCGAGGTGAAGACTGATCGATTATGAAACGAACCAATCACCCAAGGTAACCACATTCACGAGGTTAATTTCTTAGAACGCATATGCACTTATGGGAAATGATAGCTTTATCACTAGCAGTATCATGTAGATCCAATTTCATACGTCGAAGATTGCTACAAGATGACCATTCATCTAAACAGTTGGACACCGCAATTCAGGGTTGTTCATGATCCGAGTGCTTGACCACCCTACGAAGGTCCCATCATTATGCCTCGGCCGAAAACGAAGAAGAATAAAGGTAGACCAAGGACACATAATATCCATAATCAGATATTATGTATTTAGACCATCTTGTATTATGTATTATGTCTTATGTATTATCGTTTCATGCATTATCTCTAAGTATCTCTATAGTTTTATTTATCGTTTTCATTCTATCTATTGATCAATTACATCTTCATGTTACCATGTACTCGAAACATAATCGAAATCTAAGATTCACTAAAACATAATCGAAATCTAAGATTCACTAGCATGGGATACTTTTACTGGCACATCCCAAATGCTTTTACTTGTATGTGATGCTTTTACTAACTTGGATGCTTTGACTAGCATCTTTATCAGCTTTTATCATCCGTCATTAATTGGAATAACCTACCATTCACTTAACGTTTTAACGCTGAACAACTACCATTTAATATCTATCATTGAAGAGGTACCATTCATCTTATGTCCTCTATAAAAGGTCTTGACTCATCCATCTCTGTCGTCATCTCATCATTCATCAAACACTTGCTCAATGGTCTTCTACCTTCCTAACTATTTTCATCAAACTCAATCCTCATTTTACAAAAATATGGGCTTCATAAAGATAGAGATTAAACTACACGTGGGACGGACTTGATTGTCAGATCTGACCATGGGATAAATCTCATGGTTCAATGGACAACTAAGAATATTGAGATACGCTTAATGAAGGACTCTTACGTCCAATTGGTGGTCAGGATTCGAGCGGAAGATGACGCGTTCAATGCAAACTCCAAAATAAAAATCATGTATGTGAACGAAGATTTTCTCAGTCTGAATTACATTTAGATTGATTTTGAAAAAAATTGATTATGTCTTCTTCTATATTGTCATTCAATGGGTCAACTGACCGAACTTTATGTTATCCAGGTCGATTACAAGAGGGTAGAGATGTACCAAAATTCAAGATTCGAAAGAAAAATTATCAATGCATGTCATCCACGAATTGGAGGTAAAGGCTTTAGACCGTATGTGATTACGGATAATCAGTACTGAACTTGACATTACATGCTCGTAAAATAATATAAGACTGACGTCAACAATCCCGGAGCTCCTGTATCGCCGATGATGATTCTCATAACCAATCAGGAAGCTTCGAGCTCAGGTACCAGTTTTGAGAAGATCATTATTCATCTCTATTATTGAGGAGACTAAAACACAGCACCGAGAAGCACAACACCTAATTGGTTTTTTTATGATGGTAAATTGATTTATCTAACGTTAAGTGTATATCAGTCTCTTCAATTCATAAAGAATTGCATTCTTTTTTTGGAGAACAACCCCGCAGCTTAGAAAACTACATGTCTAGATCTGATAATCTCTTATGTTTACAAAAATATCACCAGAAATCGTTGAAAATATCAAACGATTAGGACATATGAGGTATTGGGAGAAATTCTTCAGGAGCACATGAAAAACGGAACAAACCCAACATTCTTAATTCGTAAATATGGATTAGTTTAAATAAGATCTTTGAAAGTTATTGTATTATTTAATTAGGTTATGTGTTGTCTCTTATCTTATCAATGTTTTATCATTTGTAAGACTATCTTTATATGTAAAATATTTACAATGAATAAAAAATATGTTTATTTTAATTATATCAATGTCATTATCTATGTTATATTAATAGATCAAAACTGTAACACAAAACTAGACCGAAATTTGACCAAAATTAAGACAAATGGTTCAAAAGGAAAAAAAATAATTATGGTAAAACTGCCATACGCCTTCACAACAAAGGCGCCGTGTGTCTTTGGGCTCAATAAAGACACTCTGTGCCTTCTCATGGAAAACACGTAGGACGGGCCTTGTCACTATTTAAAAAAAAACGTAATTTAAAAATTAATTTTTTTGCGACTTTATTTGAGAATTTTGTTTGTAAAAAAACCCATAATTTTTAAAAAAATCCACTAAGTGTTGAGATACTCCTTCATCAATTGACTTGTCATCTGAACATCACTACAACCTAAATAAAAAAAATTTATATTCTTTGTCCCTTTCTTGCTCCATTCGAAATTTTGCCAAATTCTAATTCCCATTTATCCCGATTGGTACTTGAAAACGAATAATTACTATATAGAACCTATTGGTAGTTAAAGCGGTACAGCCAATAACGTTCATGTGTGACATGTTAGTAATCTGAGTCTCGCCTTCTCATTTCTTCAATCCAAAACAACACAAACGAAACAACCTCGGTAGAGACGAGAAACTGACAACCCCACCCATATCATTCATCCAAATTCAAACCCTTGACACAACAATTTTTATCGCTTTAAAGTTATTTTCGTTGTTTCTTTAGTGACTTTTGTTTGTTTTGTACAATGAATCGACTTATTTACTTGCTTGGATGCCGTGTGCGCTGTGTGTGAATCGAACCAGGTTTTGCGAATTGAGTATCTTTAGTTGATGAATGGGTTTGGGTTGGAATTGGATTCGACCTGCTCTTTTTCATTAATAAGAGCGTATCTTTGAAATTTTTTACTTAGAAATAATTGCACTAACAAATTACAATAAGAATTGTTCATAATTTCAAATTACATGTATAAACATTTAAAAGAAACAACGTAACAAAAATGATGTGTAAATAATAAAATGACGTGTACAAATAAATGAGGATTTATTGCTATTTAAAAAATAACCGTAAAGCGCTACTGATCTGTAACGCTTTACATAGAACAAGTAAAGCGCTACAGGCCCCTGAGTTTTGGAGTAGCGGCGAGAGACCACCTGGGCACGGTGGTAGCTGCATCATGGTGTAATATCAACAAGATTTGGATCCTGAGGTTGGGGAGGCAATGGCGATTTGTTTGGGACTTGAACTTAGCAGATCAAAAGCCATGGAGAATGTTATACAGGAATCGGATTGTATAATGACGATTAATATGATTAAAGAAGGAGGAGGAGATTTGTCTATCCTGGATAGTGTGGTGGACGACTGCTTGACAATGCTAGGATCGTTTCGAGAGGCTCGTTGCTCTTGGGTTATACAGGAGGCGAATAAAGCAGCGCATCCGCTGCTATGGATGGCGATCGGCGTGGTGTTTGGCTATATGAAATTCCGATGAATGTAATACATGTTTGTATTGGTGATTTAGAGCAATGAATTTGTCCAAAATGAGACTTATAAAAAAAAAAAAAAAAAAGTAAAGCGGTACAGATAGTAGCACTTTACGGCTAGTTTTCAAATAGCAATTTCACGTTTTCAAAAAGATGTTTCATTTTATTCATCATTTTTAGAACAGAAGTAAATTTTTCGATGGGACAATCGTCTAGGATTCGTTTATTAAGAAGAGATTCGTGTTTTGCATGGTCATAGTTGGTGTCTAACATCAAAAATATTATAGGATTTTACGTTCATGAAATCAGGTCTAATTATTTTTTTACTAACTATGATTAGCGATCGGTTTATATACTCCATAGTAGTATTTCCTTTAGTTAACAATATATTTGAGTGTATGTATCGCCAAAAAGTATAATTATTGTATGATGGGAGTAGTTTTATAGCTTATCATTTCATAAACTACGTACAACATAGCAAGTTTTTGTAACGCTTTTCTCTCTCTTTCTTTGAAAAACTTTTCCCGTACAAATTTTTTTCTCTTGGACTTAGGTGCATCAGGTGGAATCTAAGAACTTTGGGCTATGGATTCATCGATTGGCACTCTCAATCTGTTTCGACCGGTGGCAATTGTTACAAAGGAGAATTATCCCGTTGAACATTACGTCATGTTGCTACAAGGTTGATATATATATATATTAAAAGTATGTTAGCATATAACTCAATATATCTCACCTAGAATATTGAGCGTCAAAGTATCGATGCAGGAACTATATTTTAATCTCAAATCGGAAAAATTATATACAGCCATAAGTCCAAAATTGAACTTGTAGATAACTATTACATACACATTCTTGTTATTCTATCATCATTTTTAACTTTTAATAAAACTACCTCCTTAATTTAATATCAGAGTAGGACATGACATGAGATAATGAGTTTGATTCTAAGATCAATATATTTGTTATCCATATTTCATATCCCAATAGATTTATGAAGAAAAATATTTGATAAATATTTTGGGTTTATCTATTATACGTTCGAATTTTTATTATATCTCTCGCTGTGTTCTGTAACGGTTGCAAGATGCTAATATTGACTTATGTATTGCGATTAATTACTTACGCTATCGAAGCTTCCTTGCATAATGATCCACTTAATGGTCCAGGCACGATATCACATGGTTAATTGACGAGGGCTGCAAGCCATCACTATGCTCATAATTTTGCGTCGAATGGACTATACAACACATATTCACATTCATATCACATGCAAGACATATTTTAGCCGGCCCAGTGGCATCAGTTGTGTGACATAAGACAACTACATAAAATGTACGAACGTATATGAAGGATTAGATCTATAAGAAAGATTTTAGACCTCATCAACGACGTTTGCACGATTTATATGACCTAGGACAACACTTAAAATTCGTGTTGGGACTTTTCAGATACGTAGGTTACCTAAAAAGAATACGTTAACATATTTTCTATTTTTTATTATTTATTTATTTATTTATTTATTTTTGACATCATAATATGGGCCGACATCTACCTTAAACGATTTTTATTCAATTAGATATCAAAAGGACCCGAAGGCCCACAAAGTATATTAAAGCAAGGGGACAATTGCATCTGTGCGGGTTGGGACTTGGGACCATATGGGTTGATTGGGCCTGGACCACCAACTCCGTTATGCAGATGGTCTCAGACTCAAAGCCACCGCGTTGTGAGTTTGTGACCCATGAATTATTACTTCATCCACATCAAAATATCTCTAAATATATGGAGTCTTTTTTTTTTTTTTGGAAAATTTTGAAAATAAAAATCGAAATAGTTATATTGTCAAAAAGAAGAAGAAGCCAAGGTTACAATACACTTCATTATCTTATTTCTCAATTGTTATCATAAACCCTGCTATCTTTAAAAAAAACCCTTTTTTTCAAATTTTATAAAAATTTAACACACATAAAATCTTGTATATGGTCGAAGTATTACAATTATTCAAAACAGAGGAAGTAATTGATTTATCAATTAAAATTTCTTTCCTCCAAAGAGTTGCTGTTTTTGAACGAGTTAATCAAGGTACATTCTGTTTTATACTCCAATAAAGTTATACTGCATGACAATCTAATTGTCTGATAGATATAAAAATATGGATAAGCAAGTATACATAACTGTATGATCAAGTGTTACAATGTGGATAGAATATCGTTTCTTAGGGACTCGTTTTCTAATGCTCGATATTGCCTAGTACTCAAATGGTATTTGAATAGATCTTAACTAAAATGACCATAAAACAATACAATGTCAATGCCAACAAACATCAAATGGAAATTGTGACAAACCCCAATCGAAATAGGAGTGACAATTTAGATAAATTACGATATTTTGACTTTTATAATTTTTCGAAAAAAATTTGACTGGTGTGGTTGTATGATTAAGCATTATATTTCGACAAATAATTTCTTTAGTTACGTACTTCAATCATATAATAAAAAACCTTATTATCATTTTATTTGATAGGTAAACGAAACTCATAAGGTTATATATATAATAGTTAAAAATATACATATGTAGTAAATTATTTGAAACAGAAAGAGTATTATATGTAGGCAAATCCAATCGAAAAAATTGTCATAAATAGATTTAGAATACAAACAGAGATTGATTATAATCGCACGCATATCTTCATCGTCATGCATGCACAACGAAAATCAATAATGACAAACACGTAATTGAATAGATAAATTGAAACACGAACAAACGAGATTAGCAGGTTTCATTTTTCTAAAACCCTTGACGCTTGATGTAGATGAGTCACCTCTTGATAGCGTTGTTAGGGTAAAGAAAGTGATTTGGTTGATGCATATTTATAGACGTAATAATTATTGGACATATTAATCAAGAATCAATAAATATCTACCCAACTCACACTAATTAGTCTATATTATACTAAAATAAGAGCTTGTATGTCTCATTTAACTAGACCAACTAATTAACCCGATTAATTTAATAACAATTAATATACACATATACGACGATTTATTAAGATAAATCTTGCACTATATAAGTACATAATTTTGTTCCCAATCAAACACAATGAAAGTGCTGCGGAAATACATTTCAGGATGCACCTAATATTCCCCTTACATCGAATACGTTTCAGTATGCCTCAGTGATAGGCTCCTGCTTCTTACCAACGTCACCCACAGGATCGTTACGCCTTGCTCTTGCCCATCCTTGCCTGCCTGAATCGTCCTTCCTCATAAGGATTGCCAACAACTGCAAAATGATGAATACTTTCCCTTTTAAAGAATTTATTCGAGTATTTACCACCAAAAATTAGAACAATCTCAAGTTCTTGATCAATCTTTAGAATTGCTATTGACAAAGTTAGAAGCCCATGCATGGTTGGCTACTAAAAAGAAGATTTATAGGAACATTCCCAATGGTGTAACGATTTTGAACAGGCTAACCCCAGATATATAAACTCATGGTGCTATGTCACAACGCTAAACTAAATAGATTATACCGACGAAAATTAATAAAATTTAAATAAACCTACGATAGGAATTCCATCATGATACAGAAATACAGACATGATACTATGGAAGACTACGTCGTGGCTTGTAATATTTCACAAGCTGAGGTTGACGTAATAAAATTTAATCATAGATCGAAATTTATGCAGTATGTAGTTGTTTCCCATGATATCGACGCAAACAACACAATTGATATACGGCGACTCTAACATAGCATGCATTAGACATTATACCCACAATGGTGATAATCCATACTGAAGTATATACCCAATCTAGGAGTAGTAACAGAGTGGGAACGAGGAAAGCCAAACAATTTACCTCTTTGAGTGATTATTTTCTACAAGGACTTTGAATGAATTTGTTGACAAATGCTTTATATTAAATAGAATATACTGACAAAAATTGAAATAATACACCCTTTACACAGAAATAAAGAACAAAAATGATTGACAATTCATTGAGTGGAGCATAGTTTTCAACCAGTTAATATTTGCCTATAACTCAAAATTTCTGATACTAAAATAAAAATAATGATATATCTATATCACACAAATAATCAGATGAGAGCCGAACCTTTGACATTAACATATCTCTGAGCGTAAGGAGGACTTAGAAGAGCATCTGCAAGAGGCCCAAAGGGAATGAAAGAAATGTTGGGTTTTTCGGTAACTCTTTGCGGAATATTGAGAACCTAACAAGAGACGGTGCTATTGTGTTGAAATTAGAGAATCAACCACAATTACACAGACACAAGATTTAACGTGGAAAACTCTCCCAAGTTGGAGAGTAAAAAACCACGGGGCGCACACCGGCAAACTGCACTATATCAGCAAACAAGTACAATTGTTCTTCTCAAGTTTTAGATGTAAAACTTGAGGCATACACAAGAAGTAGTAATGAAATCTCAATTACACTCAAAACCTACTTCTTGACAAGTGCAAGCGGTGTCTCTGGAATTTTCAGCTTGAAAGCTGAAACCTGTTTTTTCATCGAAAAAAACTGAAAAACTGCTCTGCCACCGAAAACTGAAAAACTGAGACCTGTTTTTGCAGCTTACTGAAAAACATTGAAGCTTGCTTTCAAGCTTACTGAAAACCTGAAACTTCGGCTCTGGAAGCTGAAAAACAACTTCGTTCTCCGCCTCTGTAAGCTCCGCCTCTGTAAGCTCTTCCTCTGTAAGCTTCGCCTCTGGAAGGCTTCGCCTCTGAAAAGCTTTGCCTCTGGAAACTTGCAGTGAAGCTGCTCTCCGCCTGAAACTTATAGCGGAGCTGCACTCACCTCTCCTCTCCTCTTGTTTTTTTTCTTTTTTTGTTTTGTCACACAGCCGGCTCAACGATGATAGAAGAGAAGAAAACTTGGACACGGCTCTTCACTCTGGACAAAAGAAAACAACTGCAGCAAAAGCTAAAAGAAATCCAGGTGTTGCTCAAAGATTGCTCAAAAAACAAATATTGGTCAAAGTGTTTTTCTTCTTCTTGGCCTGGACCTTTTCCAGGCCCAACAAGAAAAACCATTTCAGTAGGAAAAAACTAGAGACAGATATCATCACAAAAGCAACATAAGCATTCCATGATGAGAAAAAAAAAACTGATCGGAATGATTAACTGAATACTTGACCTGGTCACCATTTCCTGGTTTCCCTCCTTATACCGTAATATCTTCGTCCTGCACATCATGAGTCCTTTTTAGTGTTTCGAAAGTGTCAAGCTGGTCGCCCGTAAAGAAAGAGAGAATTATATATACACGCATACGCACAAAATATTTTAGTCATACCTTCGTATGCATACTCTGTCGGAAGTATCACTTGATCAGCTGGCAGTGGAGATTGGTATCTAAGGGAAAAGTAATGTATAAGCAATTATTCTCCTGAATCTTCAATTATATAAACAGTAAATAAATATCTCTAGTTCAGATGCAAACTAGCTTTATTGCTACTTCACGAAAACTAGTTTGTAAGCTTGTAAAAACTGTTGGAAATTATTAAACTTAATTGAATATCTTTTGGATTCTCTAGGTACATTCAGGTGAGACGCGGTTGCCTAAGGTGTTCAATGCCGCTGATCTCGGATGTGCTACAGGGCCGAGCACTTGCTCAATCATTTCAACTGTCAAACAGATACTTCAGATGAAATGCCTCGAGTTTGGACGCGAACTACCTGAAATCCAAATCTATTTGAACGATCTTGCAGGAAATGATATAAACTCATTGTTCAGAAATTTGCCTAACCAAGATATTGATGGTAATGGTGATACGATGATGAGGTGCTATGTGATGGGCACCCCTGGATCATTCCATGGCCGTCTGTTCCCTAAGAGTTGCTTGCATCTTATTTACTCCGGCTATAATGCCCACTGGCTTTCTAAGGTACTTTCTTGAAATTCTTTCGGAACGCAAGTACTGTGCTTTAAATTGTTTGGGTATTGACAGTAAATTAAAAGAAAAAATTTGGTGGAAAAAAAAATGTATATATAGAACAACTTCTCCAAGTAAAAAGTTTCTTTTGCTGGACTATCCTTAAATTTTAAAATAGTTATATAGTAAAAGATGATAGAAAATCGACTACTGGATATTGCACTTTTGTTGGAGGAAATCTCGAAACATAGCAAAGTAAAAAGCAAGACTGTTGTTGCGTATTCAAGTGCTGAGGCAGAGTACAGAGCTATGGGTCACACAACTTGCGAGATGTATTGGCTCAGAAATCCTTTACAAGACTTGGGTGTTTCCTTCGGCATTCCTATGCCAATGCACTGTGACAATCAGGCAGTCATTTTCATTGCCAACAATCCTGTGTCATAAAAGGACCAAGCATATAAAAGTTGATTGTCATTTTATACGAGATGCAATGACGTCAGGAAAGATTGCAAAACCATATACACGAACTGAGGAGCAACTCGCGGATGTATTGCCAAAGCCCTTGCCGTTTTCTAAGTTCTCTATCATTTGTGACAAGCTTGAACATTTTTTACCTGTATGCTTTACCTTGAGAGGGAGTGATAGATTCTTTGTAATTTAGGATAGTGAATAATTAGGGATAGGGAGAAAGCAACCGGTTGTGTGCTTCCTCTGATTTCTTCCCCAAGAATACCCATTGTTCAGAGGAATGCAATTCGCGGCAAATATATGCACAACATGAAGAGTACATAGTACCTTACAAAGATAATGCATTAGCGTCATCTTGCTATTCCACGCACGAGTGTCTGCGAGCTTCAGCAGACTGTCCAACCTGAATCCAACAGCAGAACCTAACAGCAGCAGTTCGGAGGTGATCGTGAGAAACTGAGAGGGAATGACGAAATAATAGCAATACATCTCATGAGCATTTGAGTAAATGTGCCAGATCCAATGCCAACCAGACACAAAGGCAAAACATAAGCAATCATCACTGTCATCCTTATAACAGTATATGCAAGATCGACAGAATACCTATATATTACATGTTCAAGTTTTACTCGGAAAATTCACGATGGACATTTTACCACCAAAAAACTATGTGATAGGGAAAACCAAGACATTTTTATTTATACCACATTTGGGCTGTAAAAGCTCAGTATAACAAGTTTCTGAAGCCACATTGGTACTATCAACTCAAGGGGCCAAAACGTCAATATGTAAGTTTTAAGATGGCAATATGTCAAGACATAAGAAAGTTCCAATATAAAAATATCTTAAAAGGTTGCCTCAGAACAATTGACAATTAAGTAAAATTCATGCAGATTATAAAGGGAAAAAGAAGACAATAAAATAAAAGCACAACAACGCAAGCTGAATATAACTCACCCCTAGCTGTGCCCTGGTTCAGAGCATTTCCAAGAGAAAGAATAGTCTGCATGATCCTCTTTAATTTGATGGAACTTCTAATCTTGTAGCGATCAAGTTATGATATCAAGAAATCAATTGCAAGAGGATATCTCTTAAATGAAGGCATCCTCGAATATGCACGCAGCCAACAATCCTGACCCAAAAGCAACTAAAAACCCAAGCCACACAAAGTTACCTTATCAGATGCGGAGTTTACAATCTTCAGGTTCTTTCTAACGTCAAAGACCTACAGGTAGTCGAAAGGCGTTAGCCACAGAAAATGTACCCTATACTTTATCTGGCGGCGAGCTTCACTAACCGGGGTGCCAAACCGTAGCTTAAATGAGAAAACTTGGAGCTTGACATCCACTCTGGGCACTTTGATCTATTCTAGGAAGAACTGTTACAGAGGACAACCAAATAAGTTTTCACTATGCATACAAATAAAGCTCAATATATTTGTAGTCCTCTGGTTATTTCACTAGTTAACTGCAAGGATGCTCTCCTCATATCAATTCACTGGGCGAATGCAATGTTGTATTCTTGCCACTAAAATAATGTTCCCGTGAAATCGGACTTAAGTCGATACGGAGAAAGAGGCTGTTGAGATATGTGTGAGCAGGTTTATCCACATCGACCGTGGAAAAACAGAAAAAGTAGAATATATATATGAGAAACCCATAACCCATCAGCTTAGGCTTTTGGGTTAACAGTTAGGCACAGTTCATATGTGTATTCTACCCTTGGGGGAGACAAGTGGTAGAACCATGGGCTGAGATGTTGGGCAGGGATACGCACAGGGTTGAAAAGGTGCGCAGCTTAGGCTTTTGGGTTAATAGTTGAGGGATAACGATCCCCTGCTGCAGAGCACAGCGAGCAGCGAGCGAGGGTTGATCAGGACTCACACATAAGGGGGAGATTGTTAAGATATGTGGAGAAACAGAAAGAGTAGAATATATATAGGGTTGATCAGGACTCACACATAAGGGGGAGATTGTTAAGATATGTGGAGAAACAAAAAGAGTAGAATATATATATGAGGTCCAGTTGATTGCTTATGTTTTTCATTTTTGCCTTTTTTATGGGTAAAACTCATGCTCGCCATCCCTACCCGAAAATAGAACCAACTACACCATGATCAAAGTCTCCCACAACCAAATATCCGAATTCTACTCTGGACGGCACAATCTCAGTGACTCAGTCCTAGGCATGGTGGTGGTAGAATAACTTCTACAAGAACCAACGATTCAACAACAAAATCTCAAGAATGTAGATGTTTAGATCATAGACTTCTGTCGCAATAAGCGACCTGACAGCGATCTACAGAAAAAGAACTGAACTCTAGTGAAAGTCGAAGTGTCAAACTAATCTTAGACATCATGACAAAGGGAAATCTTTTCATAAGGTTTAGCACCCAAGTATTTTTATATTCTACGATAAATAAGTCCAGCTAAATACCTGTTCACATTTCCCCAATGCTGCATAGCCTCCAGTGTAGCCCTGTGACACAAAAGGTGTAGCGTTATAGCTCATCAGATAATTCATTCTTCCAACTATAAATCTCAGGATAAAACATATAAAGGAACTGTCCGCACTAAAAGATATTCACATCAGGCAAGGCAATGTCTGATCCTTTAGAAGAACGCAGAGTAATCAACTAACCTTAAGCAGTTCCATCTCCTCCTTAGTTGGACAGAACTTTACGAGGTTATCAACTTGATCAGCGCTTAGAGCAGATTCGTCCAGGGAAAGCACTGGGTTCTGTCATCGATGAATCAAGCCATATCAGTAAAGCACAACAACAAGAATCACCAGCATGTTCACAATAAAAAAGCTTCATGTCCCATTGTGGAAAATAGGATTTTAACCTTGAGGCACCGGTATAAGTACATGAGAATAAAGTGAACATGAAAATGCATACTGTATAGGTGACAGAAAGAACAATGAAATCGACCACATAAAATGGAACTCCTCGTCTGTAGAAAGGAATCTAGCATAATACAGTTCTAATCAGCAAGAAATTAACATTTTGAAGTTAAATATTTGCGTACCATTAACTCATTCAACGGCACTTTCACCTTAGAGAGCATAATTTCACAATTATATGCCCGTCGATGATCAATCTACAACAAAAAAGTCGAAACGTCAACAAGCACAACAAGCAGAGATCACACGAGAAGCTTTTCCATGGCAAAGGAAAACCTAACCATAGTACTCATTTGCGGGAGCCTTTTACAATTGTAACTGAAGTTGGATTTGATAATATACCAATGAGTAAAGATGTCATACAGTACTAGACACTTGCAAAGAAGACCAGATATGACCCTAAGTATCCGATATCAACTATGCCCGAAGTATAAATTTCACAAACTACATCCTTCTCTATACCTCATCACAGAGATCCTTAAGGAAAGAATTGAATATAAAAATATATTTAGAGAAGAGTGAGGAATACTTTTAGCAAATATAGTTTGACTTACCAGCTGAACTTTCATCGATTTAGGAGCTTCACTCGACTTTTCATTACCTGAATCTACATAGAAAAGGGTCTGAAGCTCTGAAACGTCAATCTCCGGAGCACTACAAAAGCAAGCGGGAAAGGAATGCCTTAGATGCAACAAGCGTGAATCAAATAGCTTGATATGATACCAAAATTGACAAACGAGATACATACTTAGAAGCGTCCCCTGACTTCTGAGTTTCAGCCCACAGACTCCCTTGCACAGCTCTGCTTCCCGAAGGCAGTGAAGGAGGTGGCAGTGGAGGAGGCAGAGGCGGTGAGAGTCGATTTCCGCTACCTGAATCTGATCCAAGAGGAGTAGGAGGTGGTGCTGGAGGAGGAGAACTTCCTACATCAGAAACTGAATCCTGTCTTGCATGAGTAAAAGGAAGTGCAAGAGAGGGTTCTGAAGCTTCACTCTTCAAACTGGTATTATCAAGAAAATCCTTGGACTTGAGACATGGGGAAGCTGCTGAAGTTGAATCTTCATCCACAGCTGGTGCGAATCCTACTTGAGACCTTGAAACCTCTATTGAAAGTTCTTCTGCTTCTGAACTCGAGTTCTCAAGAGAACCTTCATTTTTTGAAGAAAATATTATTGTATTCTGAAGCTTGAGGTGATTCAGAAGTTCCTTGTACAGCACGAGGAGTTCGCACACTGGTACCATATTCGGTTGAGGGTGGGGCTGGAAGGGGTGATGTTGATTGGTTCTCTTCAGAAGTTGCCGAGGAGTCTCGTTCAGAGGGGATTGCCGGGGGAGTTGAGGGTGAAAGAGAAATGACTGGATCTGAACTGTCATCAGCTATCGGCACTGAGTATATATCTTTTCTTGCAGAAGGGATTCATCCGACTGTAGAGAAGCTCGGCGAGCAGAAGGCTTGTTTTTTATCATTATGGAAGAAGAGTCTAACCGGCGTTCAACCATAGGAATATGTTGAACTGTCACCTATTTAGTCTGGTCGAAATTGCTCGGAACAGCTTCCTCTTCGACTTTCACTGAGTCTGAGGATCCCACGTGGAGGTCTTTGGTCCGAGTTTCTTGGAACTTTTAACACCGCAGTCCTTGAAATATAAGCAGTTTCCATGCGTTTCTCATCTTCGTTTGAACTCCGAGGAGTTGAACTCGTCAAGGGACTGCCACTCCCTGACTGTTGATGAACTGGGTTATCGGATGTATCCTCAGAACTTTGTAGAGCAGATATCTCATGCAGCATGCTCAGAGTAGCATCTGTTGTTGAATGCATCCAACCCACATGGCTAAAGATTTCATGCACTTTAGAAAATGCTTCAACAGAAAGACCCTCCCTTTCCTCAAAGCAACATGAATTTGAAGCAATGGCAGATTCAGCAGTATCTATGTCCGAAAAAAGAAGCTTCATTCCACAATATGTCAATCTCATCATGATTAACCATCAGTATATTTGACCGTATGAATGACGTATTCAACATTACGCGAAACATCACCTTGAACATCGCAATCAATATCAATTTTAGCAATTTCAGATTCCGCCTGCACAGATAGTATCAGTAATTCCAGAAAGGGAGATTTATGAATGCATCTAACACTAACGGAATGCATTGACAGGAAATAATGCTGGCCAATGGTAACATCATAAATAACCTTTGATCGAACGACTTGTATGATCGCTAGGAAGGTACCAAAAAAGAAGGTAGTACACTAGTGCCTAAAACAAGAAGACAAGAGAGACCTCCAAAAAAAACAATGCAAAGTCACCTGCCTGTATGATCGAAGGACTTTGCTCGAATAATAATTTAATCATCCACAGAACAAGGATCTTGCCCATAAATATAAAACAGAGGACGACACCCTCCCTTCCCATCAAAATCAGGAATTAATCTTAAGATGACGCAGTCCAGCGTCAGCGCCTTGTCCGGTGAAGGCCACTCAGAAGCCAAATTTCTCCGTGAAATATTTTGAAGATACCACAATTGAGAAGTACCGGATTCAGGGGCTGACATCGATAGCAAAAGGTCACGAGGAGCCTGCTTGTGAACCATATCCAATGTTCTCTGCTCCCCTGCATATTGCTTCCTATAGATCAAAACCGCAGCCAACATGAAAGCTAAAACAGGCCAACCGCCCAGTTCACAATGCATTACACTACATTATGCGGGCCAAGTGCAAGCCAACCATCGGAAGAAGATAAAAAGTGGTGGATCGATCGATGATCGAAAGATAAAAAGTGGTGGATGGGGTCTTTATAATGACTGTTACATACGGACGCAAGAACTGTAACACCTGTAATATAGGATAACTGAAATTCATTGAGAAAACAATACTAGTTACACCCTTTTTATCTTTGACAACTCACTCTCTCCCTGCCCCGAACGAAAATTGAAAACCATCAATGAAGATTCGGGGGAGTGCTCCAGAAACTGGCTGATTATGCCTCCTATGTAGCCTTTATAGTCCTCATCCTCCCGAGTACCATTGAAACAACAGTCAAAAACTGCAAACATAAAAGGGAATCAGATGGCATCGAATTGTATAGTGTGATACAAACTATTTGAATTAAAAAAAAATCACATTTTTTAAAATTGCAAAACGGCCTCATCAACTTCCCGATCACAAAATGCTGACAACATTGCCATTACGAGAGATTATCAAAAGTGAAATTAAAAGAGAAGGGGCAAAAGTGCAAATACGCTGGACATAATGACATCAGCAAAGTCCAGCTTTTTTTTCGCCATTTTTTGCCACGTGACAAAATTTAGGGTTCGGTATCCAATAACATTGCACCAAGGAGGAAAAACAACCACTCTTCAGAATACAACACAGACAAAAAAACATACAAACTCCATCAACATTATCGGACAAGGCCTCACCAGACCCTATGATACTACCAATCGTTTTAGGCTACAGTCCGTTGGGCGAAACCTCTTAGTATCAAGTTAGCGCCAAATCCCTCCACATGGCCACACCAACTTTTCTCTTCAAATTCTCCATAAAAGATCCAAATCCATCATTTCCTTTCTCTTGCAAATTAATCCTATCTCAACATCCTACCCATCGAATCAAGCATAAGGTTTACGAGTTCGATTGAGAAACAAACTCTATCAAAATTTTAAATTTATACCAGAAGGCCTACAAATATATATTACTTTTTCTCACCCAAAAAAATTATAACATGTTGATTATGTATATTTATCGAGACAAAGTTTGATTCGGGTCGTGAAAAGATCAACCATCATTTTTTGAAAAATTATCATAAAATAATAATAATGATAATCCAAGTTATATAATGTAATCTGATTGTGGCATAATTTTTTAAAATCGTTAAGATGTAAAAAAATATAAATTAAATAATATAAAAAATAAAAATATTATAATTATTTGGGAAGGATAAATTATCTAATAAATCCACAACATCACGTATCGTACCATGGCGATCGTTCGAAGTGACCACACCACACAAGACCTTGTTAATCGTACAAAATGGTCCACATCTATCTCAATGTACTCCTCCTATGTCGAACGTGTGGTGCCGAATTCTCACCCAATCAAATCCCATAGTCGCCGCCGCGCACTGACCACTAGGGTTAGCGGTCTCCGCCGCCCCACTCGTCACTGTTAAGAAACGTGAAAAACGAATCACACGCGCCTCCATCTCTTTGAAAAAAATATAAAATAAACAAGAATTTACTGTACAAAGAGAAAGAGAAGACGGGGGAAAATTCGTCATCCACTTTCGACGCTTCTCAACCAAAAACACAATTCTTCACTTCACATATCCGCCACTCACTGGCTGTACCATGGCTTGTTCCATTCTCTGCTTCACGGTACGCGCTCAAATTAGTCTCTGTTCATGGTGTGGTTGATGTAACTGATTGTTGAATTGAGTTTGATTTGCTTCTTGTTTGGATTGGATAAATGTTTGTTTTGTTGCAGGGAGTCCATCCGCAGCAGACTCGTATTCCGAAGTTGCATTTCGCTCCGATTCGGACTCCCGGTGAGTTTTATGATCACGAACGAGCACTTGTAAAGTAGGGATAGGGACGGGAAACTGTTGTGAATGATATCTGTGGTGGTTATACTTTTGGAACTTTGAACTTTGCAAGTTTTGTGCAATTGTATATATAACAGAAGCGGGATGCTAGTTGTGGTATGTATACATTATAGGGAAAACTCTACATCTGTTTTGAATACTGTCGATTGTGTTTGCTGTTACTCTCGGTTTTGTGTCGGCGTTTATATCAATAGAACAAATCGCTTGAATAATGTGAAATGTCGATATTGATTGCCTTAGCATTTGGAATGTTGATTTGATCATCCTTGATACTGTTATTGATTTCCTTAGCATTTGGAATGTTGATTTGATTCTTGATACTGTTATTGATTACTTGGACGGTTGGCAATAGGGAGAAACGAAAGTGTCGTATGTTAAACTAGGCAGTTCAGTTGTGAACCGTTAAGCCGGTAAGAGAATCAGCAGGCGTAAAAAGTCAAAATGATTGCAGATGGGATGCTCGTTGCAAGGATAAAAAATGGCCAAACTGATTTTTTTTGTCAATATGCTTTAGGATTTCTTTTCATTTTATCCACTTCGCAATTCTTGGTTGGATGTGTACTTTCCCATCTAGTTTAGAGAACTTAGTAATGGATGTCGCTAATTTATTGATTTTGTTGCTTGGCATGACACTATCTATTCACCAGGAATATCCTGCAAACCCTTGCTGAAGTCATGCCAGATCAGGGTTCTTCGAAGAAGTACCAAACTTCGGTTACGTGCGAGTGCCAACAGCAATTCACATACTGCCAAGGCAGCGGCGGTTCCCATTGTGCCCTCTGCACCGTCTCCTGCAGCAGATAGTGCAGAATACAGGAAGCAGCTGGCTGAGAGCTATGGATTTCAACAAATTGGCAAGCCATTGCCGGACAATGTCACATTGAGAGATATCATTACTTCTCTGCCTAAGAAAGTAATTATTGGATACAGAATCTTGTATGGTTTTCATGTAGGTGGGAAGTAACGATATTTATTTATTTTGGTTGTTTTCGCATTAGGTATTTGAGATAAATGATGCAAAAGCATTGGGAACAATTCTAATAAGTGTGACTTCGTATGCATTGGGCATATTTATGATCGCAAAGTCCCCTTGGTATTTGCTTCCTCTTGCTTGGGCGTGGACGGGCACCGCTGTGACAGGAGTATGTGATTGGCCGCCTTCTGTTTGATTTCTCAGGACGCATATCTCTATTCGGATTCATTTCTCTGATTTGTCTTTGATTTACAGTTCTTTGTGATAGGGCATGATTGTGCTCACAAATCTTTCTCGAGGAATAAGTTGGTGGAGGACATTGTTGGTACAATTGCATTCATGCCGCTTATTTATCCTTATGAACCATGGCGCTTCAAGCATGATCAGCATCATGCAAAAACAAACATGTAAGCTTAACAAACTACTAGAAATCTTTGCCTAGGCTGATCCTGATTCCTGATAAATAGGCTGCTCCCCGTGAGATACAATAGTCTTTTTTCCCTTTCTGTCCGATATCTGATTCTGCTTGTCAACAGCAGCTGAAAACTCAATGCTTGCCTAGTTTTCCTCGGAACAACTTCATGGATCATAATTTGAACAGTAATGGATACTTGGCATCTTGTTACCTTTTTTGGCATGGCACTTTACATATTTATTTTATAGCACAATTTGGTTCTGAAATGTCTAAATTGTTGTTTTTCCAATAAGGTTGTACGGAGATACTGCTTGGCATCCAGTTATGAAAGAAGATATGGAGTCGTCTGATATCTTGAGGAAGGCTCTCACATATGGATATGGTCCTGTTCGAACCTGGATGTCCATTGCTCATTGGTATGACTCATCATTCCTTGAGGCTCATGTGTCATACATGATCGTGTTATTTAGCTTTAGCTGTTCTTGAAAGCAGGTTGTTGTGGCACTTCGATTTGAAAAAATTCAGGAAGCAAGAAGTACAAAGAGTTTTGATAAGCTTGGCTGCTGTTTTTGCATTTATCGGAATCGGATGGCCTTTGATTATATTTAAGACAGGATTCGTCGGATGGATCAAATTCTGGTTGATGCCATGGTTGGGCTACCATTTCTGGGTAAACATTTCTCCATTTGTTAAGCCTCGAGGTTGGTATTTGCTTTGTTTGATGACATCACAAGTAGTGGTTTTGGTAATCTTTGAGCGTCAACCATGTTTGCTAATTTGTGTTTCAGATGAGTACTTTCACAATAGTTCACCACACAGCACCTCACATTCCTTTCAAGGATTCCAATGACTGGAATGCTGCTCAAGCGCAACTCAATGGAACAGTTCATTGTGACTACCCTCGCTGGTAATATATCTTGATTCATGTGAAGTTTGTATCCGCAACATTGCTTCAAGCCTTCAAATAATGGCTTCTGTCTGTCGTTCTGAGCAGGATTGAGCTCCTATGCCATGATATTAATTGGCATATCCCGCATCATATATCCCCAAAGATACCAAGCTACAATTTACGTGCTGCACAGCAATCCCTTGATGAAAACTGGGGAAAGGTATTCACATTTGCTGTTTTAAGGGTCCAAGAAATATAAGTAGATCTGTGCTTTAGGTCGTAGTTGAAATAATTCAGGCATTTTGTTGCCGTATTGGTGGTGAGAATAAATCTTGACATGCATGTTACGATGTTTATGTGCACTGAATTTGCAACGCTAACTTCATGGACTAGATAATATTAGAGGGGATATATGTAGCACAGTTTTGACTTCTTTTGCAAGGATGTTGTGACTAGTGCATCCTAACATTACAGTTTTACATGAATATTTGCAGTATCTGAACAAGGCCAAATGGAACTGGCGTCTAATGAAGACAATCATGACAACATGCCATATTTACGACGTGCAAGAAAATTACATCTCCTTCGAGAAAGTTTTCCCTGAAGATTCGCAGCCAATCGGATTCCTCAGAAGAGTGATGCCTGATCATGCTTGATTTAAATGATTTACATGGCAATGTGCTTCTTTAAACTTCCCATTTTTTTCCTAGGGGAGAAAAGTCTCATATCAATTCACATCAGTATTTTTCATTTTCAGAGTTTTCCTAGCTTGTAATCAATTAACCTGTGTTACACAGCAACGTTCTGTTATTGTGAAACAAATAAATAATGATTCCAGATATGATTCCTCACATTTATGTTGTTTCTGTTTAGTCTTGTTCCTGGTTATTATCATGCTGTAAGAAGGCAATGTGTTTGAATATGTGATAACTGCTGGAATGAGACGGCATGTAATCGGAGCCAGAGTGTATCACTTCAACCAGTTCCGTGTTTACGCTAGTGGTTCGAACATTTTACTACGTTTCACTTGATCAGAGTCCAAATCCTAGCCGATTCTTGTCTCAGAAGCTTATCTTATAAATAGAATTTGACAATGGTTTATGTACTCATGTACAGGAAAAAAAAAAATGAATTGCGTTTACAAAAGACAATCCCCTGCAGCTGCAAACCAGAAACACTCGGCTACCCTATAAACCAGTAGCTTCTTCTATTCACAGAAACATACCATAATCGAACCAGATGAATCAGTCAAGACCGCTAACAATCCTCAGGGCGTAGGCGTCTCCCACACATCAAACACATTCTCTTCGCCATGGAGCGCAAACAGGAAGTCACCACCAATCAAAAAATCACAGATTGGACCGCCATGGCTCCGCCTGAGCCGAGATGTCAAGACCCAATCAGACCCACAGAAGACGGAAATACATTGTGTATTGCCAGCTTCGGGTAGCAAGGCTCGCTATCCGGGAACTTCATCAGCCTACTCCTACTCCTCGAACTCCACCTCACCCCGCCATTGCCACCACCTGAACTCCTAAGGTCAGTGAACCCAAGGTCTTCGAACTCGTTCACCACTCATATCGATCGATTGTCTTCCAAGGCAATTGCATCATGAACACGCTTCCCGTCCACTGTGGCCGGTGCTCCTATATCCGACCAAGACCACACCATGTTTTTCACCCTGTGCAAAAACATTTCAGGTCATGAACTTCCTTTACATGCCACTATGATGGCAATATCTTGCATTTGTCCTGCAAATCATCTCAGACCAATTCAACTCAAACTTATAGTAACGTAGTAATAATCATTAACATATCAGTTTACCAGAAATCGAAGAGACTAATGTAACAGTTATCCTTCCTAGGGAACAACGTCGCGACGAGAAAACAGTTACTCCCATCGAGCCACTGCAACCGATCAGCGTCCCCGAGCGACCACCCCTCGGGCTTGTAAAAAAAGTCAACCTGATCACCCATCCTCCTATCCCAGACCCCGACTCCATATTCATTCGTCCTACCCTTACAACTTGAAAAAACACGATCATTAACATCACTACAACACATCGCCCCAGCCATGAACCCCTTCGGCTCATTCCCATGCTGGATCCGAAACCTATGCCTCACTTCCCCCCTCATGGCCCCGAACATCCCCATCCCACCACCCAACGTGCTAACAATAACGTTACACTCATCGACCCACGTAACGTCGTTCACAATGGTATAATCTAAATTATTGGGGGCCGCTGCTCCATCATCCTGGACTGGACAACGTAACCCTGCGCCACGCAGCATCCCCCGTGGGGCCCGCCCCTAATGCAAGTCCCGTCTCCTGCGGGCGAGCCCCGGGACGGAGGACGACCCCTGGAGGCGGTTCCCGTCAAACGGGCCCCACATCGCGGATCGGAGGTGGGCCCGAGGCCGTAGAACGACAGGGAGGGACGGCGGGAGGGCGAGGCCGTTGGTTCGGAGGAGGTCGAGGAGGACCGCGAAGCATCGCGGGTCCCAGTCAATAAAGTGGACGGCGTCATCGACCGCGGCGGTGAAGTTCCAGTCGGAGTCGAAGAAGGCGCCGAAGTACGAGTCGCGGCCAGCGTTGGCGAGAGTGGTGGAGGTTGTTTCGAAGATCTTTCCTCCCACGTTGAAACTTATCCTGTCGGATCGCGATCGCGTCGACATTGTCATGTAATGTCTGACGTGATGCACGACAGGTTATAGATATCGTTCTGAAGGAATCAAAACTGTTATATTAATTCACGGAGAAGCTGGAATCCACACCCTATTCTATCAGGGAAGGCAATTGAGTTGGATTTGCATGATGATATTATGATCAAGACTCAATTGAGAAACTTGATCATCATGATCATTCAACTAATAGAGATGATAAAGATAATGATGATGATTAGGGAGCTGCAAGAGATGATGGGTGAATGAAGATGTTGATATGAGTATGTGTTCATGTGGGGGGAAGATTTGGTGAGAATCTGACTTGTAAGAACTCCATTATTTATGAGATGGACAATGTTTCTGTACTATACTTTATGAGGTTTTGTTTATTCTATGCTTGTAGTTGAAGGTTGGGAGTTGATGAGAGCAGTTGAAATTTCAACACATTGACTTTGTTTTTTTTTTTTTTATCTTTCTTCATTTTGCTTCGTCTTTCTCCTCTTTGTGTGTATCTCTATCATTTGCTTTTCTTTCTATTTTGGGTGGGTAGATGAAATGTAATGTCCTTCACCATCTCCACGACCATGTCTCTAGCCACTATTATGACTTTGGTTTGGTGTACATTATTTGGATTTTGGTCTTTGTTCACCCTATGGTTCTCTTAGTAGGCCATTTAGGTGACCAGTGAGTTCCAAAAGCATTCCTAATTCGAACGAACTCGTCTTCGCTTTTTAGTCGTTCGTAAAATAAAACACACTTTCATGTTTGGTCTTAGTCTGTCGTTTGTGATTACACGTATTACATACTTCGATGTTGTATTATAACTTAGGATAGAATGAATTACTCCTATGTGATGTATGACATTTTGACGACGTGGGCGAGTACCGATAGGAGGTAGGACACAAAACAATACGGAATAAATCATTTTCCATTTATGTTAGACTGTTACGAAGCAAATAAAATAGAGAAGAAAACAGTAGAGATACAAAGACATGATTTTTAAAGTGGAAAACCCCTCGATTTAAGAAGTGAAAAATCACGAGGTCGAAATCCACCACAAAGCTCCACTATCAATGAAATAATGGATACACAAGGTCCTCTCTAGATAGCACTGGAGTCAATTGCGATCGCAAACAAATATATCAAATCAGCGAGCAAATCGATCAAAAACGAATACTCTATTCGAACGGTAATATTTCGACGCACACAACTTCAAATGATACACCGTTAGTTTTTGTTCGAAGATTGATGAGTTAGAAACGCGCTCACCAAATTTCACCTCGATCCGACACCGGATTAAACTTCAAACAATGTTTCGAAATTGATTGTGCAGTGTAGATTGTCCAACAAAAATATGCCGAGACCTACTATGATGTGATCATTTCTCTTGGTGCGATTCTGCTGGTTTGCTATGTAGATCAAGAATTTCCTCTTGGATTAAAGAACCAAACAACCAAGGCTGTTGTAGGATTGTTTTCTTCGTTCTCATCTCTCACGCATAATCTAATAATCAATAATCCATTGATTTTAAAAATATCTCTTATTTATATTTTTGATGATAAAATAATCTAACACAATAAAATCAAATTCTTCCATATAACTAAATATGGATTTTCGACATCGAGATTTTTTCATAAGAAATGACCCGACTCAATAAATACGATGAGAGATTGGGCTAGTGGGATGATGTGGTGTTTGGATGACCTCAAGGACGTACCTTGGTCAGGGAGAGATGTTTCTTTGTTAGAAAGATGGAAAAGAAGAAGTAGAAGTGAAAGGCCAAGTCAAGATAAATGAAAGTGATGGAGCATGATGTTTTATTGTCCTAATTTAATTATTATTATTTTAATATAAATATAATATGTTTATTTTTTATTTGATAATGAATTTTTTATTAATATAATAAAATTATTTCATCTTTTTTTATTATTTTTTTTAAATCCCATTTATATTCTAATCTCTAAAATTTTTTTTTATCAAAGTTTATATAAATTCTCATGTCAGATCAAATCCTTATAATTAAATTGAGATTGAAATAACACTTCGTGTACCAACATGCTCACGTTTCTTCCTACATTCTACGGTCAATGGTATCTCGATCACACTTATGTTTCAACCTGGAGTTAGATATGGTGTGAATATGGATATTGGCATACATCTCAACTAAAGGGACACTATATATGGTACGTATTACTGCAAGGAGACAATTCATATCCAAATGAGCAACTATTTTTTTTTTTCTTATAATGTCAAGTGATCAACCCTTCATCTTATGTTTAAGGGTATTTTTTTTTAATTTTAAATGTAATGTTATCAAGAATTAGAAATTGTTGGGAAAATGATACTTTCAAGATTTATCAACGAAAAATAATATATGTTGAAAACAACCGTGTCGGTATAAAAATACATGAATTGTAAAAGCAAAGAGTTCAATTAAAAGACAAATATCATTAAGTCAAGAAGGCTATGGGAAAATGACGCATGGCATCTCATGGTGTAGGTCACTTACTTTTTACGAATCTATGGGCTTACTCGGTCATTAGAATTTCATTTACTGGATCAAGACTGATTTAAACATCGGAGTTGATTTTCGAAAATCATCACCTCGGATCCGACTAACCAAATTTTTTATTTATGATCTTGTAGGTTCTCGTGTTGGATCAGGACCTAAAACATCAACAATCCATCATACAAACGTCTGGGCTGCGAAGCTCATACCTGTAACCCGAGTTCAACACAAACAAATGATAAATTGGTTGTTTAATAGAGCGTTTTGCTTCTCTAACTTGATGATCATTTGTTGTACTTTTCATTCTGCAAAATAATTATATACATTGTGCAAAAAATCGTTTTGCGTCAGCCGATTAGCTGTTGTAGCTAGTTGCAACACCAATATTAAGACCAAATCCAATGAAATAGTCATATGGGTTGCTATAGTCAAAACATAACAATGATTCACAAATGTTGCATTCTAATGGATTCAAAGTTTTGAGCCAAATTTTACATGCAGCTATATCACATGCTATATGTGACAACAAAAAACAAAAACATATTATAGCAATTCTATAATTTTTTGAAGAGAAGAAAAACATAATTTCAATAATGTATGTATAATTCTTTCTTGATCATTGATTAAGTTTCAATGTCAAAATATAACTAAATAATATAGGAGAAATATTTATATTTCATAACAAATTAAGAATATTCATAAGTATAATATACATATAGCTATATCAAAATAAAGTTATGCATTGGATTTGCTCTAAGCTAGTTTACCGGTCTTTTTTTTTTTGGCATTAAGATCACCATATATGATGAATAGTTTTATTCGATTTGGAGTAGAATGTATGAACAGAATAACCATTAACCACTTTGGAAAGTCTATTCCAAACCATTGTGACAAAATAAAATATAATAAAATCAAGGGGCAATATCGTCTTTACACTCCCTCCTCCTCGTAGTAGGGTTTATCATAACTTCCCATTTACCCACTGCCGCGCAGCCACCTCACCCTCAAATCCCAAACCCTAATTCCCAATCTCATCATCAATCGATCGATCGATCAACAAAATCTCACCTCATCGATCACCGAATCATCGATCGATATCTGCATGTAAATCGACGACGACAATGGCGATTCCACAGCACAGACTCGACGAATCCGGCGCCGCACCATCATCATCATCGGCGACGCCATCATCGGCGGGGGTTGATGTGGTATCGATATGCGGGAGGAGGATCGAGTTCCAGTTGGAGAGGAAACCGTATAATCCTGTGCGTCAGAGCTCGGGTTGCAGGATCGAGACTCTGAACCCGAAGCCGCCGTCGCCGACGACGACGACGGGGAGGAGCTTGTTGGATGGTGGCGGTGGTGTGGGAAGTAGATCGAGGAGATCGGATGGGGTTGAGGCGTGGGAGAACGGTTTGGATCCGATTTTCGCGTCACCGGTCACTTTTCGCAGGATTGTATGGCTTTAAACTTGTTAGTTTGAATGATTTGGTTGTTTGGGTTTGGGTTTTCGTTTGTTGTTGATGATTGGAATTTGATTGGAGTGATTGGTGGTATTGAGATGAAGGTTATGGATTTGTTGGTGTAGGTATTGGCAGTTTGAGCTGTCGATTGCTAGTTGGTTTCGGTTGCTTTTGGTAGAACTGTTACTTGCACTAGATCAGCTGGATAGGTGGGAATGGGAGGAATTATGTATGAAGTCGAGAGATGCTGAATGATTTGTAGATGGTAAACTATGTTGGAGCTGTGTTATAACATTCGTGTATGCTCTTTTTAGGTGTTGTGGTTACGATAATGAACAAGATTTAGAGTTTGGTCTTGTTATTTTAGTGATGGCATCCAGTGAAAGTTCATACTGTGTGTCTCGCTCACTGATGTGTACAACGTTTGGAAAGTAGGGATACGATTTGGAGTAAGCTAGGCGCTGTTAATGGTCCGTGATTTCTAAGTTTCTCATTGATTTCATACTTTTGTAGGGCGCTGGTTTGCAAAATCTTGGGAATACATGCTTTCTAAATGCAGTTCTTCAGTGCCTTACTTACACAGAACCTTTAGCAGCTTATCTGCAGAGTGGCAAGCATAACAATTCTTGTGAGTCTTGTGCCGCGGTTTGTCAGATCAAAGCTCTCTTCACACATTAATCAGAACTTCACTTGGAACTTCCCGATGTATTCAGTTTCTAATGTTATCTTTTTTATTTTCTTTTTAAGGTAGGAGGAGGGATTTTTGTGCTTTATGTGCGATTCAGAGACATGTAAGCAATGCACTTCAGAATACTGGGAGAACATTAGCTCCGAAGGATCTTGTCTCCCGTCTGCGATGTATCCTGAGTTCCTGATAAAGTAATAATTCAAATATTAAATTATGTACAAGTAACATTTTTGTTAATTTTATATTTGGTCAATGTGCTCTTGGCTTTTGTTAGGTTTCTGGAGTAATTTATTAAATTGTTTGGGTAGTCAATCTGTATTGCATGTGATCCTTGACTTTATACTAGCTATATCTCGGAACTTCCGTCTCTGTAGACAGGAGGATGCTCATGAATTCATGATTCATTTGCTGGAGTCAATGCACAAATGCTGCTTGCCGTCTGGTGTACCCACTGAATCACCTACGGCTTATGAGAAAAGTTTGGTTCATAAGATCTTCGGTGGTCGTTTACGAAGCCGGGTAGGAGTTGTTTATTTGCTTATTCATTATTTTCATGTTTACTGTTTCTGTTATGTGTTAATTTAATCTCCATTGTGACCAACTTAATCTTTGTAGGTGAAATGCTTGCAATGCTCTCATTGTTCGGACAAATTTGATCCTTTCTTAGATTTGAGTCTTGAGATAGCAAGGGCAGACTCTCTGCATAAGGCTCTTCTCCATTTCACTGCTGCAGAGAAATTGGATGATGGAGAAAAGCACTACCACTGTGAAAAATGCAGACAGAAGGTGAAGGCACTCAAACAACTGACAGTTGACAAGGCACCTTATGTTCTTGCGTTCCATTTAAAGAGGTTTGGTTCGCATTTTTCTGGGCAAAAGATTGATCGGAAGGTTCATTTTGGTCCTGCAATCGATATGAAGCATTTTGTCAGTGGCGCCTATGTATGTGCCTCATATCCATCTTCCTCTCTTGCTTTTCGGGATGTTTTTGTTTCTTATTATATTTTCACTTTTTCAGAGGGGGTTCCCTTCATATGGAAGTTAATATTGTTCGTATGACATGCTTCCATTCTTATTCTATCTTCTGTTCAATATGGAAGCATTATCGCTACCGGGGCAGGCTTTTTTTTCTTTTGGAAGTAAATATAGAACTTACCTTTCATGTTGCATTACCGTTATATATCACTTTTAAGCAACTGTATGAGATATTTCCAATGTTGGTCATTACTCATTAGGTTCTATCTCCATATATGTTTAAGTAACTTAATAAGCAAAATGAGAATAGATATTCTAGAGTTAAAAGGATACTTCTAGAGATGACGACGTAGGAGTATCTGTTGGAATCTTATTCCATCGTTTTTCTGGATGAAAATCTAGTGGGTTCAAGGCTTAAACCTGGATCAATACTTACGGTAGTGCAGGATGTATTCTCGGCTCATATAAGAGCTGTGAGGAATGTTGGTGTAATGAAAAAACGCAAAAGTTTCCTCTCCCTGGAGCTTTTCCCTTCCTGAATCCTGATTCTTGTTTCATTCTAGGAAGCCTTTTTCTGTGTTAGTATTGAGAACCCCTTTTCCGATATCTTTTCTATTCTTTTGTCTTTTTTTTTTTGTCATATTAGGACATCGGTGTCATAATATTATTTTGATCTGCAGGGTGAAGGTGATCTGAGGTATACACTATATGGAGTACTAGTCCATGCTGGTGGGAGCACGCATTCCGGTCATTATTACTGTTTTGTACGAACATCAAGTGGAATGTGGTATTCTCTTGATGATAACAGGGTAATTTTCGGCGTTGTATTTCAACCATTGGTTATATATATTCTAGAAACTTGTATATATTCTAGAAACTTGCTGCTGCTTGACCTTGATTATCCCTGGTCTTCAATGGCTATGAGCCTATGATTATTACGTTGCAATGGAGAATTGATCATTTCAAGTGTATGTGACAACTTTTTATCCCTTTTGAATATTTCTCCTGCTCAATCACCCATCTCTCATCATTTCTTCTGTTGGTAACTGGCATGTGCTCTGAGATTAATCATGTTAACCTTGTGAATCTCTTTTCTACTATGCTTGGGTGCGTCAATAATCAATGAAGTGCTTGTGTTTCTATTCCCCCCCCCCCCTTCACATTTCAGTTGTCTATCGATTTCGTCCTTTTTTTCAATCCCCTTCTCATATTTTTCCGTATCAAGACAATTAAACCCGTGAGTTTTTTACACAGCTGTTGATTGCTAAATCTGTGAGAAGTTTCACTTGTTGTGACTGTAATGTATTGCCAGCAGAATTCATGCTCTCTGTTCTGTTTGACTGCCCAGGTTTCTCAAGTCAGTGAAAGAATTGTGTTGGAGCAGAAGGCGTACATGCTATTTTATGTTCGTGATATAAATCGTTTTTCTCAGAAAAAGCCTCTCATTGTCAACCAAAACGTCAATGGGGTTGCAACTACTCTCAGAAATGTCTCTACTGCAGATACAGATCGTAGGTCACTTCCAAGTGCTTTTACTGGGAAGCTTTCTAATGGTTTGCTTTCAATGCGCTCAGCTACTGTCAGTGTGACTCAAGTCATTCATAAGGATCACTCTGTCTTGAAAGGCAGCGGTACCATAGCATCAGAAGACTCAGCTGTGAGAAAAGATGAAGCTTTGGCCACAAAGTCGAGCATGGGCGACATTGCTCAGCCAATGGAAAAGACTGAAAATATTTCCGTGGCATTCAATGCTACAGATGCTTCAGTAACAAATGCCGAAGCTGGCTGTGAGGATAAAAATTTTGATAGCAATCCTAATTCAGTTGAGAAGTCATCTAGTTTCAGCTTGGCCTCGAAAATTGCTGTAAATGCTGATAGCAAGGAGCCTCCAAAGGTGAACACCATAATGCCAGGATGGGTTTTTGTTACTCGGTCAACTTGGTATATTCCATGCTAACTCTTGCTTGTTTTTGCATCCTTCATTTTCCAGACCAATTCTGATGAACAGATTAGGGTATGCAGTGTACCTAAGAACAAGCAGTCTGATCTGTCAGCGGAGAAAACAGACTCCGATCATCAGTCGACTGAGATGCAGGGTGGAAGAGAAACTCACAAGGCACGTTATACAGAGTTATTCTATTTTTCTGTTTATCTTTGTTTTGAATAGTTTAGGAATAGGAAATAGCTTCTTTTCCTCTGCTAACTTTAATCGTTGCTTATTAGCAGGTAGAGAATTCCCAAATCAGTCAGTCAGACCTTAAAAAACCATCTAAGCTTCCTCCTATGAATGGGAATGCAACTGCAGTATGTTCTGACCATGTTTCCTGGAGGAAATCAAAGAAGCATAAAAAGTGTAGGGGTTCGAGCGTGCATTTTGGTACCAAAATGATGCTTAGAGCACCTCTCACCATACGTAAGAAGAATGGGAAAAAGAAGAAAGTGAAGGATCAAAAACCTGATGTAGGGCACTTGTCAGATACTGTTTGTAAAACAGTAGACACAGGACCTTCGACATCTGAGAAAGCCAATTCAGTTTCTTCTGGTAAATCAGTGCATTCCTTTTCTCAATCAGATTCCGGTTCAAGAACAGATGAAAAAGGTGATGCTGGAAAGAACACGCTGAGTATGGGTGGCAATCTACCTTCAGAGAATTTCCGTAGAGAGTTGAAAGAGAGAATGGATCAAAGCGATGGCGTAGTTACCATCTCGACAACAGAAAGGAATCAAGTAAAAAATGGAAGGCAAAAATCTTCAATTGATACCTCAACTTGCCATGTACAGAAAGGGAAAGAAAGTGTCGTTGCTCTTGGCCTGGAGAAATCCATTAGTAAGTATCTCTGTACTGGTTTCCTACGTTTTACTTCGACGTTTGTGCTGTGTACTATTGTGTGCCTCTCATAGGAGTCTGTTTGTTTTTCTTTATTCGTCTTGCTACTTTGTCTGGTCTTAAATCATATTATCGTATAGCAGTAAGAGACTAAGAGGAGCTTGGTTTTTATTTACTGTCCAAGCAAAATGGCTGGTTTTAGTTTCCGTAGAAAATTCCCATCTGCCTGTTACTGGAGGAAGTGACTGCTGAAAACAACTGAAGTATTATTTTCCCATCACTTCGTTACTCGATTGTGTTTGTGTTGTTTCAGTCGGACGGTGGGATGAAGCAGAGGTGGCTTCTTCGAAAAACTTGGACTCAAATGGTTCAGTGAGCAGAACCATTGGATATGTAGGCGATGATTGGTGAGTACATGTAGAATGTTGTTCCTTTTACCAGCCTTCTTCAGGCAACAGGTCCTTTCTAGGTTGGTTAATCTATCCGAAAATTGATTTACACCGTAACCAACTCCAATTCTGATTTTTATTTTGGCATCCCTAAGCTTTCATCGGATCCTTTATGATTATGATATTGAGAATGATGTGGGTTATGGGGTCTGTTGCATTCTATACATCGAGTAGCATGCCAAGAATTGATCCATTTTTAATGAAGCTACAATGATACCGTTTTTTTAAGTTCTTGTTCTATGTTTGGAATAACACAGGGACGAGGAATATGACAAGGGAAAGAGGAAAAAGGTGAAGAGGTCGAGGATCAGCTTCGATGGACCGAACCCGTTCCAGGAAATCGCCACAAAGAAGGCTAAATTGAAGATGGAAAGAAAACGATGAACCGGGGAGGTTCATTCAGATTGGCATTGAAGCTCGAGTTTTGATCTGTCGGCACTAAACACCATTAAGTTATCGGGAGGTAAATGCCTCCATTAATTAATATTATTTTTATTCTACAAATTCAGTTTATCTGTGGAAGGGAAGTGAAGATATCAGTATCTCCGGGGTTCAGTGAAAGGTTTGTATGAGGGGATGAAATATTCTTGTTGTGAAGAGAAGCATCAGTTATGTTTAAGGTGTATGGGGTTGTCATATACTACAAGCTTCATCCAGGCTCATATACTACGTACTTTGATGAATAAATGGTGTATTTTCCGTTTTTTCTTTTTTTATTACACTCCTAAACGCAGAGTATTAAAAACTTCAGAGATAAACCTGCATCGTTTTGAAACCTTGCAGCAGCCCATGAGCCGTTGCTACTGGAACTTCTATTTACCGTTGTTATGTTGTTTGTTCACTATATCCAAGCTTGATCCAAGCTACCATCCTTTGGACTGTCGAGCGATGCTAAGAACTTAACGACTTCTACCTTCATCTATCTGTGAAAAAAATGTAATGTGATGTATTTTCTTAGTCAAAAGGTATGGAGATTAGTGACGATCTTAAAATGTCGACATGAACTAATGTTAGAGCGTTGGCCGATGCTTGACTGTTTTCTGATTCAAACGAGTTCCTGATGCTCTGACGTAGCCGAGATCTTGAAACGAGTGTGCTTGTAACTCGACTGTTGTGTGTAGATAATCCTTCACTACTTCGAGCCATATTGTCATGCTTTTGTCTAAAGGTGTTAATCATCACGAGCCAGATCGTTGCGCTTCCTTATAAAACATATCGTCACCGGTACCCCGGTGAATCGAACGAGCAAAAATGAAATGGACAACAATTTGGACTCATATAAAACTAAGAGGACCTTCTATGACGTCCCAAGATGAGTTCGTCCTCACTAGACAACTTAGTAAAGTTAGGTGAAGTTTGTTGATGTGTGGGGATACATATCAAGACAAATGAGAGGGGACAAAGGAATTATAAATCCCACAAGAGCAATGTGAATTGAAGTCATGTAACATCTCCAAAAAAAAAGATGAGCATATATGATAAAACTAGACAAAAATATATACTTGTACTCAACTCAACACTAGTGGGGTGAGTTGGGGTTGTATAGGATGACTGATTTGGTTGATATGTTGTTGTTTGCGCTCAATTATGTAACACCTCTCTCCACCCCACCCACCACCACAATGTTCATTATCATGAGACTCGTGCTCCTGAATTTACTAGCATGATGTGTGGCTCGCAATGCATTCACCGATGCAAGTTGTTGGGATTGATTCGTTCAATATCATCTGAATGATCTTCGTTATAAAGTTTCTTTATATTTAGGATTGAGCAAATCAGTGAATGTCTGTATTGAAAAGTTAATTTGGTATGCACTTGATAAAAGATAAATGGGTTGTCAAGTAATTAAATAAGCCTTTGTATGTTGATTGCATTGTTAAATTACTTTTTAACAACTACATATTTCAATTGGTCTAGTTGTTTTAACTTGGTGGTCCATTTGACTCTCATCCACTCTTGGGGAGTTTGGAAGCTTATGCTATAGATTATGACTAATTAACGCGCATTTGGACTCTCTTTCTATCTTCTTTCTTCTTCTCAAAAGAACTAGAATCAATCCAATACACAAAATATCCAAATCTTGGTTGTAAAGTTATGAAATATGGAGTATAGTCCTCGCCTAAAAGGGTTTCCATGTGAGAATTATATGGGCATGTAAGGTTTCATGAATTATAAGACATACAAAGAAAACAAGAGGAAGAAAAAGGTTGAAGTAGGTTTGGATTCAGGAATGGGTTCTTATCTTTGTGTTATTCTATTAGCCGATGAAACGACATTCTGTATTGGGTTCGTCGTAAGATTATATACATTTCGTTTTTCACATATCTTATATATGACAGAATTATCCGAGTTGTTGTCTTTATTCATATTTTAGACGATATGCTTCAAACCAATCAGTATGAAAATATCCATGTGACGATACAGTGACTTATTTGTAATCAATTAGATCTACACTGGTGATGTAGCCCTTACATCCGGATAATATAAACGCGTTGTGAGTTCACTTGTTATCGTAGATTTTTATCTTATTTTAATTTTTGATTTGATTTAACTCCTTTAATGTATAGATTTGATATAATATAATTATTTTTTAATTCTAAACCAAATTGATGATACTTGTTAATGATTTGGCTCAAACCCTTAATATACTTAATAATAAAGATGCTTTTAATAATCATACATAAACTAATAAAAAGTTGATATGTTTAAATCAATGAGATGTTGGCATTAGCATATTTATTAACCAATAAGAAATTGACATGTGAAGGACTAACTAAAAAGATTCTGTAATCAAAAGGGGGGATCTTTGCCTCTTCTTTGGTTCGTGTTTCACGATTCCTCAGAAGGTCTGATGAGAGTATAGCAAGCCACACTATGTAGTATTAAACAAGGAGCGGAAGTGTTTACAGTTTAAAAGAGAAGTAAGGCTTGGTGTGTCTCACCGTTCTGCCTTGCAACTCTGATTTTAGCAAGCTATTTATAGATCCGAGGGAGGAAGCTCAACCATGCATCGGGTGCGTATGGGGCCCCATCGTCATGCAGTGATTGGCAATCCACAAAATAGGAATCTACTTTTGCTATCACACTATTGCGTTTAGTGGCGCACATTACAAACTAGTGTGCAATAATGCGCAATACAAGACAAACTAGTACGGTGTAAAGTCGCACTGAGAAAACATAAGGAATCGAGTAATGGCGCACAATCACAGGTGGCCAATAGAAAGATGGAGACAGATGAACACGTGGCTCACCATGCTCCGTACGCTTGTCATGTTGTTAATGGAGACAGCTAGACCTTTGGGGTCCTGAGTATGCGTCGCAATTGGGCATACAGTTCATGTACAATATTCAAGTCAACTGTTAGAGTGGGCTGTATATCACTATGGTAATTGTCAGTGGTACACATGTCCGTGTTGATTTGGGCTTCCTGTCATTGGTACCAATGAAGATCTTCCAGGACCCAAAGGGTGGTTTGGATTAGGCCCAATTTTTCTTTGTGGGCTGCGATCCTTGCGGCTTCCTGCTCAGCTACATTGATGGGCAGTGTGTAGGCTAAGTCCAGTTTGAAGACTGCAAGCCAAGCTCGATGGCTAATTTCGTCATTGAAGGGAACCCTTCATCTTGCAGTGGGCCTTGGGCCAAGTGCGAGGGTGCTGGCTTGTTGTTCAAAGTCCATAGGTAAAAGTGATCCATGATCGTCATAGATAGCTTGAAGGAAAGCTCTTTGATAATTGGTTCGCCATGGATTTCGGAGAGAACTTCGTCTAGGTGCTAAAGATGCTGTTCCTCGCTGCCTGTGAGACATTCTGCAAAATAAAGTTTACAAGTTAGTCGGGAAAGGGCATCAGTAAGCTGGTTATGAGCATCATTAATATGCTCCAAGTGTATGTTGATTCATGTGCATGTCAAGAAATCAACAAAGACAATCCACCAGACTCGAGAGGGTTTATTTTGACTAGATTTGTTATAAAAGCTGATGATGGCTTGGCAGTCAGTTCGGAGAGTAATCTCTGTTCGATCCAGGTAGTGGATTTTGAGTACAGAGAGGGTTTCTATACAGGCATGGATTTCTGCATCAATGGTGGATTTAACAGTAGGAAATTTCCCTCTGGCATAGGCACAAATCCGCTCAGAGGATTTAGGGTCCTCTTTCTTCAACTTCCATTTGTAGATTCCTCCCCAGCCTTCCATGCACCCATCTGTTTCCAGAATGATATAGCTTTGTGCAAGCGGAAGTTCTAGGTCAGGGAGGTCTTGGACCTTGTGCTTGATCTTCTGAATCAAGGCGATGTCCGATGGTTTCAATTTCTTGTCACCATGAGGATTCGTCTTACTATATAGGGGGTCCAAGCAGTGTTCCCAGATTAGGGATATAGGCTCTGGCATAGTTGAGAATTCCAAGCCACGAGCGTAATGTCTTTTTCTCCTTTAAAGATTGTAGATCAAAATCTACAATCATCTTCTTGATGATATGCGCTTGTAGTTTGATCTTGTTCTGTCCAATAGTAGCACCCAGAAAATCAATCTCTAGCATTGCTATTTTCATCTTGGTTGGTGACAGAACCAAGCCATGTTGTTCACAACGCTAAAGCATAATCTACAGATGCTGGGCATGCTTTTCCTCTGTAGAAGAAAAGACAAGGATATCATCGATATAGACAGCGATGAAGTTTTCCGTGCCGGCAAAGCAATGATCCATTTTTTGTTGGAAAACTGCCGGTGCGTTCTTTAGTCCGAATGGCATGACTAGCCATTCATAGAGTCCTCCTGAAACTAGGAAGGTGGTCTAGGAGATGCTGTCTGTGTGCAAACTTGGTGAAAGCCGCTCTTAAGGTCAAACTTTGTAAAGACTTGGCTCCCGAGGATTCATTTCAAAATGGTGTTTATCCCAGGTAAGGAGTACTGATCTTTATGGGTGTTATCATTGAGCGTTTTATAGTTGAACACCATGCGCTCCTTCCCTTTGACCACTTTTCCGGTGATAGGGTCTATGCTGGTGCCGGAATTTACCATAATAGTCATGGTCCGATGTCTGCTTGTGCTAGGTCGTAGGACTCCCAAGGCTAACAAGGCATTAACATGTTGCTTAAATTGGTCCTGCATGAAAGGTGTGACATGTTTCAATGGTCGGTTCTGGATTGTCAGGTTTGGGTTGATGATGTCCAGTTGACACAGTACGTTATTCTTGGCCCAATGCTTTAATGGGTCTGATCCAATGTATCCCTGGGTCTCCAGGCGCTTGAGAAGGGGGCGGAATTTGGCCTCAAAAGTGCTGTTGGAAATGGCACTTCGAACATAGACCATGTCAGAGAGGTCTATGTATTCTTGTGAGGACCAGTGAATAGTATCTTATAAATACCCTTATTTATTACCCAAAAAAAGCTCTTCTTGAACCCAACTTTGTTATTTCAGTCATTTTAGTCATTTTTGGATAAAGACTTACTTAGGCACCGAAGCTGGTCCTCGAGGATCTCACCTAAGGCTCGACTAACCGAGCTTGTTGATTCTGTTCCGTGTAGATTTTTGCGTCTTGATCAGGCCCAAATCAACTTATCCAGCAAACCCTCGACTGGGCCCAAGTAGCTCAGGCCCGACTTCCAAACTCGGACCCGATGTTTCCGACTTCGGCACAAATAGTTTGGCGCCCACTGCGGGGGCATAGGTCCAATGATGTGAAGTCACCAGAATACTCGAGATCAAACACAGCAAGCTGTCAAATGGGCCGAGAGGATGAGGCGACGGGATCTAAAGAAAGGACAACAGTGACTATTAAGATGTTCAACCAGCTTCGACTTCAGATGGAAGAGCGCACCACGACCATCATGAGAACGATGATCGACTTGCTGAACCATCCTTGAGAAGAGCCAAAAAAGGTAGAGGCAACTCTGGACCTCATCCTGGAGTTGAAGAAAAGGGTCGAAGAGCTCTTAAAGATAATAAAAGAGGCTCCTCGAGACCCGAAGCATGAAGTCGAGCTAAGGATGAAGACGTCCTTCACTCCCGAAATCAACAGGGAGGTCCTACATGACAAGTTCAAGATGGCTGCGATGGAATCTTACGACGGCACAAGGGACCCCATTGATCACATCTAGATCTTCTGGACCTCATGAACCTGTCCGGGGAGCCGTATGGCATCATCTGCAAGGCCTTCCCGACCTCACTTAGGGGACCAGCTCGAATGTGGTTCAATGGGCTCCCCTCGAGATCTATAGGATTGTTTGAGGCCCTGACAAAGGCGTTCACTTCCAAGTTCATCAATAGCCGAAAGATCCAGTTGATCTTTGAACACCACTATGAGGTAAAGCAAAGACCGGGTGAAAGCCTTAGAAGCTATGTTCAGATGCCTTAGAAGCCTCTGAGGTCGTGTACATCGAGAAGGCGTAGGACTTTCGGCACCAAAAAGAGTCCCAATGTTACTACGACACCACACTCAAGAAAAAGACGGGCATGGGGCGGGAAACCTTCACTCTGTACCTTGACTCCTGGGATCGAGTTGAGGGCCCAGAACCGATGGAGGCGGTAGATATAATCCCCTTAGAGGAAGGAAACATGGACCAAACTGTTCGTATTGGGGCCAAATTGAAGGAGCCGACCCAAGAAGAGTTGATCCAGTTCCTAAGGAGCAACTTAGACGTCTTTTCCTAGCGATCCGAAGCCATGCCCGGGATCGACCCAAACGTCAGAGTGCACCTATTCTCGATCGACCCTAAGGCCCGAACTGTCGAAAAAAAAAAGAAGCTTTGCACCCGAACTCCTTGGCGCCGACTCCATCAGGGAGGTCTCGTACCAAGATTGTTTGGTAAATATGGTCATGGTGAAGAGGCAAACTGGAAGTGGAGGATGTACGTCGATTTTATCTATCTGAACAAGGCTTCCCCTAAAGACTGGTACCCTCTGTCCGAATTGACCAACTAATGGACGCCACTTCTTGATACGAGCTCTTGTCCTTCATTGACCTGTTCTCGGGGTATAATCAGATTCAAATGGTGCCTGAAGACTGGGTCAAGACTTCCTTCATCACTGAGTAAGGAAGCTACTGTTATAGGGTCATGCCGTTCAGACTCTAGAATACCGGGATTACGTACCAGAGATTGGTAAATGAGGCTTTCAAACCATTGCTAGGAAGCACACCACCAACTTGGGAAAAAAGTTCCAGGTCCTCAGAAACTACAACATACGCCTCAACCCAGCGAAGCGCACCTTTGATGTGATGTCAGGAAAGTTCCTGGGGGTACATGATCACAAGCTAGGGTATTAAAGTCAACCTAGCAAAGGTTTAAGCCATTCTGGACATGAACCCCCCACGCACCAAAAAAGGGGATGGACCACCTCCCCCCATGAACTTTTGACTGGAAGGCCCAAAGACCCAAGAACTTTTGGCGGGAAAACCAGGAACCCACCACTCAAGGCCTACCACATCACCGAGGGATTTGAGGGATGCTTGCATTGATTGATGGGATGTTTCAGTTCCATCATTATGATTCCCAATGTGACGTTTGGAATTCCGCTATCATTAACAACCCCAGGTTCCAAGATCAATTGGGATTCAATCTTATCCATTCCCGACCGGATAAAGGCTCAACTCGGTCGAACCTTCAATCTTATATACTCTCGAAGGGATAAGGCTCAACTCGGTAAAATCCTCGAGGAATGCTAAATCAGTCAGCCAAACCCCCGAACTGAAGATCGAGGATCCGAAAGGTCCAAGAGATCAAAGGTTTGAAGGACAAAGTCCTCACCTCACCGAGCTCCCGACATGGACTCTCCAACTCGGGACCTGAGGGGCAAGTGTTGGTACTCAACATATGCTGATCCTATGGGCTAAGGTCTCAATAAAAGACCCAACACCATTAAGACAAGAACCTCTTAGAGAAGGCCAAGTCCCACACCTTCTAACGTGGTGACAAGTGTCCACCATACAAAGGATGAATACTATCCTATAAATATCCTTCTTTATTATAAAAAAAAAGTTCTCCTTGGACCTCAACTCTGTCATTTTAATCATTTGTCATTTTTGAACAAAGATTGACTTAGGCATCAGAACCGGTCCCCGAGGATCTCACCTCGGGGCAGACTAATCGAGATTGTTGTTTCTGGTTCGTGTAGGTTTACGCATCTAGACCAGGCTCAAATCAACCTATCCAGCAGACCCCGTCTGGGCCCAAGAAGTTCAGGCCACCTCCGAACTCGAACCCGACGTTCCCGATTTCGCCATAAACAATCCCCAATTAGGAAGGGTTAGATAAGACTGATTTTCGAATAGAGTTCTGCACCCGTGGACTTGATTAAGTGGCTCGTTGAGTATTTTATGTGTGTGAGCAATATTATATGGTCGTCTCCTACAAACCAATTTATTTTTCAATATTGCAAGCATAAAAAACTCCCTACCATACAAAGCATCAAGAAATCAGCACATGGAGAGCAATATCACAACCTGTCAGCTTTATGACAAAGAAAACTTAGAAAATTGAATAGACCTCATTCACTTTGTAGCAGTTATTGGATGTACGATGTGATGCACCGATGCGACAGAAATTCAACTTCGAGCAAATTCGTCAAGTATGGCTCAACTGGGAGTACGATAAAAGACCTACGAATGGTCGTGTCACCACTTCGAAATCGATCTCTACAACATCAACTTGCCAATGAAAAGAGTAACCACCTTCGGGAAAGTTCAATGAGTTTTCGTTGTCGAATGTTGGATGAAGACTAAATGGAAGTAGGGAGCTCGAGATGAGCGGAGGGGGAAGACGAGCTCTTTGAGTTCTGTTGAATGGGAGACATAAAGCTCTTTTTTATAGTGGGCGATGAGTAGGTGAGAATATTAGAAGGCAAAGGACCTCAACCAATTTAGGCATAATGGAGGAAGATGAAACAAAAGGTCATGGAATTATGATGATGATTAAATGGAGGGAGATGAAACAATATGGTCATGCGGATGAATGAGTGGAGTTGGACTTCTAGAAGATTTGGTTTGTACGGGTTAAGTTTTATTTATATTAATGGGTCAATGGATTGGATCGAACAAGTTAAAGTATTTGATTTGCGATTATCTTTTGTATGACACTCAATTCAAAATATGATATATATAATATAATATAATGTAATGTATATATATGTTTTTTTTTTTTCGAGATTTATAATGATTCTAGTATAGTTATGGGGTCCTAATCTTCTCCATGCACGTACTGCTAGTGAATTTTTTCAAATTCTAGCGGCAAAATTGAATGCGAAGTATTCTTGCAGTTCTTGCTAGTACATAGCTCAAAGCAGAGACAAACATTAAATTTCCTCACCAATAAATTCTGATATATTTCAATAAACACTTCAGCACGATTTATCTTAAATGCTATTCAACCTATCTCATTTATGGAGCTCAACTTCTCACTCACTGTGTTTCACTGCTCCATCATCCCACTTCACCTTTCCTCTTAAAAATCCTGTAAGTCAGCAATAAGTGATATCATGATCTGAGTCCTAGCGAGTTCAGTTCTCAAAAATTGAAAGAAATTAATCAATTTATTTCATAAGATTGAAATCTGTACTTACCACACACACACACAAAAAGGTTGAAATATGTAATCTTGAGAATTTCCATGAGTCTTGCACGTAGAGGTTAACTAGGAAGCAAACAACCTCTAAACCGTACTTGATTCGTATCCAGTAACAAGATGACCGTTGAATGTTTCAACAAACAGAGCAACCGATAAAATAAATAGAAAACCTATCAATTTCCATTTTCAGAAGTTTGCAATGTCTTTTGAGAATAAATTCTGAAGATTTTCCAAGGTAGACTATACAATCTCAAAACTTAACTGTTAATTTAACATAAGATTTCAGAAGACTATTGTCATTGAATGCATGTGACCAAAACATTATTCTCTTTGATAAAGCAAATTAAGACATCAGTAAAAGTCAAGCCATCTCATACAATTAACATAATCTCAGCATTTGGTACCCTTTTACACTCAAGATGCGTCTGTTCAAAATTTTGTTTGATATATCCGTTTCAAAAAAATTAAAATATTATATAATAATCATATTATTTATTACGTATTTTGATGTGTTATTTTTTTATATTAAATTATATATTTTAAAAATTTTATTGGCCCAAAATTATAATAGATAAATTGAATTATTTTTAATATTTTATGATAAATTTTTTTTAAAAAATATTATTTAATTATCTTATAAACGTTTCGTGACTCGATTTTTTTTTACCTACATGTATATGTGACGTAGTTAATTTGGAATCGAATGAAGTATAAACAATTAACAGCAAATGTGCATCATCTAATTACTATGCTTATTGTCTGACAATTAGCAGAAGATCACATGATAAGGCATCATCACTATTGGTCTCTCTAGTGTGGAAACAGAGCACATTTCCGTCATTGACTTTACAAGCAATGGAGCATCAAGCATGCAAGATGGGGTATTTCTTTGGAAATGACTTGTTTTTCTTGATTTATAAGTTAATCAAATCTGGTTATAACTTGATTGAATGTCTAAGCAATGGGACAAAAGAAAGCGGCCTAATTCTTTCGATATAGTCTCGCAGACTTATAAGTTGATTAATACAGCTCATAAGTACTTGAGCACAACAAATGTGTTGATAACTTTTAAAAACTAACGTGATGACATTACTATAAAATACAAATCAAAGACACTGCCACAAATAATGCCAACGGCACTACGGATTAGCGTCATGAAGCTTAGTGACTAATGTTTCAGACTCAACCTAATTGTCGAGTTACTGAACACTGGTCACTAAACTTCGAGACACCAAACTAGAGTGCATTTTGGCACCACTTGCAAGCACAAAGTACTTCAAATGCTAATCAAAATAGGGCTCTGAAATAAACCTTTTTAACTGTCTCTCCATCCTTCTCGTTTGCTTCTTCTCCTTTATTTGGTTGATTGGTTCCCTTTTATGTCCCCAAAAGCACTTGCAATTTTCAACTTTCAACTCCATCACGCTACCATTTATTTTGCAGAGCCAAATTTAAAACAGTACAAACATCAACCTACACCATTGTTGAATCTTTTAACATCTCACCACAGTTTATTTGAATCCCTCCGTTTCCTTCCTAAGAAAAAAAATACAACCCATTATTGCTCATTTGCTCTACCCAATGAATCAACTTTTCAGATGAGAGATGGGTTAATTGTCTTGGAGGTGATTTGTGCAAAAAGGGTCTCAAAACCCAGGAAGAAATTGCATGAAAATGGCAGATCAAGAACTCATAAAGCTATGATCTTTCTTGCATAGACACCATTGTCATCAGTTTTTGGCACCATTTTCACTATTTTCTCCAAATGGGCATCCTTTTGTTCACCTCATTGTTGCTTTTTTCATGGTAAAGCTTTGATCTTTCTTGCATAGACACCATTGATATCAGTTTTGGACACCAGTTCTCTCTGTTTTCTCCAAAATGGATTTCCATTTTTTCACCTCATTGTTCCTTTTCATGTCTATTTTCATCATCCCATCTTCACCATTAACACATTCATCATCATCATCACATTCATCTTCAAAACAGCAAGTGAAAATGGAACCCAACACTGATTTCTCCTACATATCTGAGTTCTTTGACAAAATGGTCTCATCATCATCAACATCATCATCATCATCATCACATTCATCTTCAAAACAGCAACTGAAAATGGAACCCAACACTGATTTCTCTTACATATCTGATTTCTTTGACAAAATGGTTTCATCATCATCATCATCATCGGATTCAACTCATCCATGTACATGGCAAGGAGTGACCTGTGATAAAACCCAACTGTTCATCATATCACTTTCACTCTCAAGTTTCAACCTTTCAGGTCCAATTCCTGATACAACCATTGGCAAACTCACCAAGCTTCAAACCCTAGACATGAGTCTCAACAAAATCACAGCTTTGCCATCAGATTTTTGGAGTCTAAGCACTCTCAAATCCCTTAAGCTCTCCCACAACAAGCTATCTGGTTCACTTCCAAGCAATGTGGGCAATTTTGGGTCACTTGAAACCCTAGATATCTCTCACAATCAGCTCTCAAATCAGATCCCACAATCCATCAGTTCTCTTGTTAGTCTCAAGATTCTGAATCTTCAATCAAATGGGTTTTCTTCAATGATCCCATCAGGGATTCTTGGGTTGAAATCACTGGAAGTCATTGATGTTTCTGAGAATAATCTATCCGGGAAACTTCCCTTAGGGTTTGGGGAAGCAATGGGGAAGCTTAGATACATGAATCTTGCTCGAAATCGAATTGAAGGCGGGGTTTTGGATCTTATTGGGTTGAGGGGAATAAGTGTGCTGAATGTTTCTGGGAATCTGTTTGAGGGATCTGTGGTCGAGGTTTTTTGAAGGATTTTGGCCATTGGAGGTGTTGAATTTGAGTAGAAACCGGTTTCGGGGTCACATTTCACAAGTTCAATCGAATGGTTCGAGTTTCGATTGGTCGAGATTGAGATATCTTGATTTGTCTGAGAATCAACTCAGTGGTGTGTTTTTGAATAAACTGGTTCAGGCTCATAATCTGAAGCATCTTAATTTAGCTAGCAATAGGTTCTCAGTCCAGGAGTTCCCTCGTATTGATGCCATTTCAATGTTGGAGTATCTGAACCTGTCGAAAACTGGTTTAACCGGTCGAATTCCTAGTTATGTATCTCAGATGAATGAGCTGAGTACATTGGATATCTCGGGGAACCATGTTGACGGTTTGTTTCCTATGTTAAGTATAGAGAAGCTTCAAGTTCTTGATGTATCGCTTAATAATCTAAGCGGGGAGATCCCTCAGTATGTATCAAGGAGGTTGTCATTGATGGACAAATTCAACTTCTCCTACAATAACCTGACCTTTTGTGCTTCCATGATGCCTCCGCCAGTGGTTCAGTCCGCGTTCATAGGGCTGGGAGAAAGCTGCCCAATCGCCGCAAACCCGAGTCTGTTCAGGAGAAGATCGAGCATACATAAGGGGGTCGTTAAGGTCGTCGTTTTGGCAATGGCATTGTTGCTATTCTGTTTCCTGGTGGGGTTGTTGTTGTGTTTAGCATTTGGATGGAGAAGGAAGAGAACGACGAGGTTATGGGTCATGAAGCCGAAGTCAATTGACAAGGAAGAACAGAATGTGTCGGGTCCATTCTCGTTCGAGGCTGATTCGACCACTTGGGTAGCTGATGTTAAGCATGCTAATGCTGTCCCTGCTGTCATCTTCGAGAAGCCATTGCTTAACTTCACGTTCGCGGATCTTCTTTCTGCCACATCTCATTTTGATAGGGGAACTTTGCTTGCGGAAGGGAGATTCGGACCTGTTTATAGAGGGTTCTTGTCTGGTGGGATCCATGTCGCCGTGAAAGTCTTAGTCCATGGGTCGACCATGACGGATCAAGAAGCAGCTCAAGAACTAGAGTGCCTTGGTCGGATCAAGCACCCGAATCTTGTCCCATTGATCGGATATTGCCTAGCCGGGGAACAAAGGATTGCGATCTATGAGTACATGGAGAATGGTAACCTGCAGAACTTGCTCTATGATTTGCCTCTCGGAGTTCACAGGACGGACGACTGGAGCATGGATACTTGGGAAGAAGTTGACGAGGCCAACAACGACAGCATTCATAATATCTGTTCCGAGGGGCTATTGACGACATGGCGGTTCAGGCACAAGATCGCACTTGGCACTGCTCGTGCCTTGGCATTTCTTCACCAAGGCTGCTCCCCACCAACTGTTCATCGGGACGTGAAAGCCAGCAGCGTTTACTTGGACTCTGACTTTGAGCCAAGAGTATCGGATTTCGGGCTCGCTAAGCTATTCAGAGATGGTTACGAGATCACTCGGGGCTCACCAGGCTACATTCCACCAGAGTTCAACGAAGCCTCAGAAATCGGTATCTCCCCTACAGTCAAGTCTGATGTTTATGGTTTTGGAGTGGTCTTGTTCGAGCTCATCACAGGAAGACGGCCTGTTGGTGATTCCTACCCTGACGGCGATCATTCAACTCTAGTATCCTGGGTCCGAGGACTGGTGAGGAACAACCAAGTGCTCACCGCCATTGATCCCAATATCCGTGGCACTGCACGTGATAATCAAATGGTAGAAGCCTTGAAGATCGGGTATCTTTGCACGGCCGACCTTCCTACAAAGCGACCGAGCATGCATCAGATTGTCGGGCTCTTAAAGGACATAGAACCGGCTACTCAGAAGTGATCGGGTCAGGTCCAAACAGGTCATGCCAGCGTGATCATTAACGCTTTTTTGCAAGTGAATTCTGGCTACCTCATACTGATGTTATATGGAAAAAGAATCAAACTATAAATAAAATAAACATTTGGAATCGTAATGAAAAGATTGATCCCAGGAGGGCTAATAGATACATGGACTAATATGCGAAGTTTAGTTTCTCAGGCAAAACACACCAGAAAACAGCCAACTCAAAAAAAATACCACATATCTACGACCAATATTTCATTAATGCAGCTATTTCACACAGAACCAAGCCTCCTTATTTGCAGTAGATAACATGTATCCAAAACCATCACGGCCAAATATAAAGCTCCAAAAAGACCTCGACCATCACGAGTCAAAAACATATCATGTATCGACCATATGCTACAGAGCAACACGAAATAGTCTTCCTGAAATTCACAAGAAAACTTGGGACATACATCTGTATGAACATAACGAAATAACTTACCATGTAAAACGAACCCCAAGTATGCTTAAATAATCGCAAACGAACTATGAAAGCAAAACAGCTCCATTCCCATCTTGACTTGGTGGAGCTTCGATGAGCCTCACACTTCGAGGCAGCATAAACTCGGCAAATATTGGATAATGAGACGAGGGATAGAAACCCTCCATGTTGTCGTTGACCACCTCACACAGAACAGGAACCAGCGATCTTCCTCTGAACAGAATCCAGTCGATGTGGAGATTCTGGGTTTGACGATCCCAACAGAGAAAAAGAGCTCGAAACATCAGCTTCAGGAACTCGACAGCTCCTTGCTTGTCACCTGAGTAAAACAAGGAAACGAGAAAAGAATAGAAGGTATGTGTAAACTGGGCTATTTTCAACAAACCCGATGTCGTGATTATACAAAGATGGTAGGTACCTTTAAATGCATGGTATGTACGGATTAAAGACATGTTCTTCCTCGTTCGGGCATTGGGCCACGCATCTCTCATGTCCCCAATAATGCCATGCTCCCTACACGTTGTCCAACCAACACATGAAACAGAATGACGCTCAAGAATTTGTTCTGGTGGGAAACATAGCATGAGTTCCGTGAACAGATCTTACTAACAGTATAGATTGGGCGAATAAAACTACAAGGCTAGCTGAAAATGCCTAACAAAAGGATAAGGACTAGATGATGAAAACCTGCTATAACTCAGAAATGAAACAAAGATTGCAAGCTATACCTAATAATTTCACCAAAAACTCCGGCAACATATCATCGACAAATTTTGACAAATGAAATATTACCATATCAGCAAGGGAAGAAATATGATTAAGCGCAAACATGCCAACTCGAACTACAGAAGATAAAGCTTGTTTTCATAGTCCTCCCTCTATCAATTATCCGAGTCCCCCTGTAATCCACGTAGTATGCTCACGCCGAAATTTATCCCACAGGGTATAACTCATGCCATGAATGAAGTATTCATGACCACAATGTTGCAAAGTATACTTCTTGTACTCTCAACTCTTATAAAATTAATCTTCGCCTAGTTTTCTGACACTAAGATGGCTATCCTTAATACTTGCATGGGCACGGCAACACCAATATTTCAGCTTGGTCTGCGTCATGGTCTATCCTGTCGCAAATACCTGTGGTTCGGTAATAAAGCTACAACCTACATGATTTCTAAACCAGATGAACCACCATAGGGTGCTACCGGTATTTTCATTAATAGTTTCCCAAACTAGTTTATACATGGAAAGGAAGATTCGGTATGTTGCATGATACTGCTGAAGTGATTTAAATGGAATTTGTTTTCTGAACTGCATTTCTGCAAGATATTCCCATGTAGAGCACACGGAAGCGCAACAGAACCTAGTAAGTAACACTCAGGCAGTAACCATCAAATTATGTAGTCAGAACAAATCTCACATCCTTGAAGAATCACCCATAAATTCATAACCGAGGTTGCATAGGGAGGGAAGCAGTGAATTGAGAACCAAAACTTCCAGACTAAAAAAACAGTTTGAATTATGCTAATTGAGCGAGAACTGGAATCACTTTAATTTTGTTTAATGTTATAGCATATAAAAGATTAACATTACCGTGTAAGGTAAGCTAAAGTTTGCTGCCAAGCTTCCTTTCAGATCTTTTACCCAATGTTGATCCAACAAAGGTGAACCGAGATGACAGATGCAAAAAATAAAACATGAGGCAATACCTTGATCTCCCAAGAAGGAAACGCCCTGTAGTTGATTCCTTTTGTGTGTTGAATCCTCCACAATATACCACCGGCAAGCTAGGGGGTAATGAAGCAATATGTTGCCATGTTAGCAAAGCGCTTCTTCTGCGGGCATGGCGACTGTGTTCATCCATGTTTGTATTCACTATCTGGAAAGAAAAACCGGGTGGTTCGATCCCTTTCATCTGAAATGTGTGGACTTATTGTCAAGGAAATCGAAGATAGAAATCTCCACAGATATCATAACCTTCAAATTAAAGGAAAGAAAAAAAAAAGTGAGAAGGATATCGCCCATGTTGCAATACAGGGAGCTACAGCTCCCCATGATGTGCTTCCAGCAACAGAAGGTGACTCTGACAACCAAAATGTTCCACCTTCTATTAGCTCTACCTTCATAAACAACAAACACCAACGTCGGATGAAGTTTGAAACGCAGGAAATACACCACATTTGAAGAGCCGGGAACGACATATTACCTTCTCCTTGTCAAAGAAAACGGCACAATACTTGTCAGATATGTCTTCGGCGCCTTTTCTTGAAATGCCAAACTGAGTATAACCTTCATTAATACCCAAAAAGTTGCTGAATGGTAAGTAAACTTTTGGGTTAAGACAAAACCAACTGAAAATGCTAGAACATTGCCGATGCTATAGTGATCATCAATACCAAGGACAATCACAAAACAAGAAATTTAAGAACACAACAGATGACCTGATAAACCCTGTTGAAGATAGTCCAATTGCGACTTCACGCCTATACAAAATCAACCAAATCAATTTCAGAATAAGATCATACAACAATTACATCAACCTGAATCATTTATCATGGAGACCATCCATAACAAACTAAAATCAGCAACTCACTGCCCAAATCACTGAGATAATAACAGAGACACTGAATTCCTCTAAATCCACTTCACGAAATCAACTAAAACCCTCTTCCAAATCAAACCAACCAAGTAAACTCTTCCCTAGATCAGCAAATCAAGCGAACCAACAACAACCACCACCCCGCTATTCCCGTCATGGACATGGTCTTGGAGTCAAATTAAGAAAAACCACCTCCTAAATAATCAATTTCAGCAAAACCCATCTCCAAACCATCATATTAACCAAAACTCACCACCCCAACTGAGCAAACCGAGCAAAACCCACCTCCTAAATCATCAAATCAAGCCATACCCATCCCAAATACAGCAAATCGAGAAAACCCCACAAATACAAGGTTTCACAATACACAATATAATACACCCAAATGACTATATCGACAGACAAACATTATACCTTGCTGGGTGCAAAGAATCATGGGAGAATAACTAGTAATAACACTGATACACAAATCCTTCCTCTTTTCCCAAGAATTAGGGCTTTCCTTTGGCTCATCATCATGTAGATTGAAAGTCATCACTGTGATTGAAACACTCATCTTTTCACCTTTCTCACAAATCTCACTTAATACTCTACTCACTCGAGCCCTCTCTTTGATGCAAAATCATCACCTAATCCACTGAATCACCAAAAGGATTAAGCTTTTCATGCTCTTTTATCATCATTCTTCGTCAATGCAGTATCGGAGATGTGTTGGGATTAAAAAAAAGATGAGATTTTTTGGGTTTGGAAAGTGTGTCAACGACAATGGTAGTCTAATTCGTCGGCCATGGTAGTCTTTGATCTGTCGTGCAAACCATTCTCATGTTTTTAGGCCTTGCAGTGAGTTTAGGTTATTAAAAAAAAAAAAAAACTCTTTATTTTTTATAAAAAAGATAAAAGAACATATATTTTCAACTCTAAAGATCCTGTACATGACATAGATATTTGAGTAGTTGTTCTATTGAGTTTAAGTTATATATCATGATGTTTTCTTCGGGATTTGGTTTGTTGTAACACGACTAATGAAATAATAAATGAATGTATATACAATTGTATCACACAATTGAAAATAAGATTCGTTCATATATTCACTTGTCCTTCAGTCCAACCATCGGTCCGACACTAATCACATGATTGCAAATTACTATCAATCGTCACAATTTACATGGTTTGTTCTCGAGAACTATCCATGACATATCCATCATCCGTCTTGTGTTGGATTGAAAAACTATTGTGAATGAATGTAAGTAAAGTTTGTGTCATTATATGCATGAAGTAGATGACTTGCGAGATCCACAAAGGATCATTACAAAAAACTACATAAATATTATTTCAGTCCCAATTTAATTATAATAGTTTAATTTGATACGAGATATTTAAAATAAAAAATGAGAGAAAAGAGGAAATAAGTAGTAAGATAATTTAATTATATTAATATAAATTTATTATCAAATAAAAAAAATTAAAATATTATATTTATATTAAAATTAAAAAAATATTATAATTATATTAAAACAGAGAACAATGAGCAACCTGGTGGATCTCGTCTATTTGCCTTCACCACACTTGAGCACCCAATTCACAACCAAATAACTCACACCACCAAATACATCCACCAGTAAACCAATTAGCTTTCTTGTTAGCTAAATTCTAATCACTACAATAAACATCTAGCAAAAATCATTTGCACACTGTTGGGAATATAAGGTAGCGGATTCAATCCCTCACTTGCAAGAACTTGACAGGAGCACTCAATAAATATATAGTAGAAAATAATGACACGAACACCAATCTTTTTAATGTGGAAAACCTCTCAAAATCAAGGATAAAAATCACGGGTCCTTGATCAAAAAACCAGCTCCACTATGATCAGATCAAGGTATAAAATATTCACAATGACATGCACAAAAATAGCCAGAGAAAGGCAATATGGCTTGCAAATAAAGACACAAGAAGATGAGAAAACCTAAAAAAAACTGAGCTACTGTCCGAGCCAATATCTCATACCTTAGATCTCTTCTTGCTCATCCAATCATTCAGAATGAAGAACTGGATGTCCAGAGCCTAATGATAAATGAATCTGTAGTCGCGATTTTACGGTTGCAGCTTTTTGTATCTCTTCTCCGAGTCTCCTGTGGCTGCGGCTGTGTGTTTTGTTTTGTGACCTAATGCACTCCTACCTAACTCATCCAGCAGCCTCTCCTCTTAGGTAAGTGAGACATCAAGTGGACTCACAAGGTTTGGGCGTTTCTCCACATAGGAAGGGAGCCCAAAAGCCCAACAAATCTCCCCCTCACGACTATGTGGAGGTAACCGCTAATCCCGTAATCATGCAATAAGTTTCAAACTTCCATCTTGGTAGTGCTTTAGTAAACATATCAGCATCATTCTCATCAGTATGAACTTTTGCCAATTTTAACAGTTTAGCATCCAAAGCATCACGTATCCAATAACACCTCACTTCTATATATTTGGACCAAGAGTGAAAGGTTGAGTTTTTATCAAGATGAATTGCTCTTTGACTGTCAGAAAACAACATGTACTTCTTCTGAGCAAAACCAAGCTCCCGCAAGAATTTTTTCATCCATAGCAATTCCTTACATGCTTCGATAATAGCAATGAACTCTGCCTCAGTTGTAGAGAATGCTACACACTTCTGCAACTTAGATTATCAAGCCACAGCTACCCCTGCAAACTTAATCAACTAACCTGAAGTGGACTTTCTGGAATCCATATCTCCAGCCATATCTGAGTCAGTATACCCCACAAGAGTAGGTTTATTACCTCCAAGACCAAGCTTCTAGCTAGTAGTACCACATAGATACCTCAAAATCCATTTCACAGCATTCCAATACTTTCTACCTGAGTTTGACACAAATCTACTGACTGTACCAACGGCATGTGCTATATCTGGTCTTGTACATACCATTGCATACATCAAACCACCCACTGCAGATGCATAAGGGATCCTTTCCATATCTAACTTCTCAGCTTCATTGGAAGGACTCTGTTTAGCACTCAGTTTAAAATGTATAGCAAGAGGAGTGCTAACTGCTTCAACATTTTCCATCCGGAATCTCTGGAGCATCCTTTCAATATAATGTTTTTCAAACAACCAAAGCTTTTTCTCCTTTCTATCATGAATGATTCTTATGCCAAGAATCTGCTTAGCAGGCCTCATGTTTTTCATGAAAAAATCACTCGCACAATTGCTTCTTTAACCTGTCAATCCTGGAAATATTTTTTACAACAATAAGCATGTCATCAACATAAAATAACAGGATAATGAAATTACCATCAGAAAACTTATTCACAAAGACACAGTGATCAGAAGTAGTCTTCATGTAACCTTGCCCACATATAACTGACTCAAACTGCTTATACCACTGCCTCGAATCTTGCTTCAAGCCATATAAGCTCTTTTTCATCTCACACACATAATCTTCTTTGCCTTTAACCTCAAAGACATCAGGTTGTTCCATGTAAATCTCTTCCTTCAAATCACCATGGAGAAATACAATTTTCACATCCATCTGCTTCACCTCTAAATTAAGAGTAGCACCCAAACTTAACATAGTTCTAATGGATGATATTTTCACTACCGACGAGAAAATTTCATTGAAATCAACACCCTTCCTTTAATTGAACCTTTCACCACCAATTTAGCTTTGTACCTTGAAGATGTAGAATCATTTTCATATTTCACCCTGTAAATCCACCTGTTTTTCAAAGCTTTTTTGCCCTTAGGCAACTTCACCAAATCAAAAGTATGATTATCATGCAAAGATTTCATTTCATCTTCCATTGCATCCTGCCACTTTTGTTTTTCTTAACTATCCATGGCTTCTTCAAAACATTTAGGTTTTTTTCCATCAATCAAGATCACATACTCATCTTGAAGGTTGCTTCTGCCTAGTAGACCTCCTGAGTTGAACCGGAGGTGGTTCTGATGCTTCATCATGAATCTCATCCTGTGGTAACTAAAGTCGCTCTTCAATATTATTTATTGGAACATCAAACTCATCTTGAAGTTGTTGATCATTAACATAATCATGTTGTACAACATGTTGAACATTACCGTCAGCAATATTTGGATTGTGAACAGACAACCGCATTGGACTAACATCAGTCAGATCATTGTTTTTCATGGGTGTAATCTTCTCCAACTTGTCAATGTCATCAATGGTTTGATCTTCCATGAACACCACATCACGGCTTCTAACCACCTTCTTCTCAATATAATCATATATCCGGTAGTCAAGTTCGTCATGACCATAACCAATAAAGATGCACTCCCTCGTCTTCATATCTAACTTGGATCTTTCATCCTTTGGAACATGAACAAAGGCCTTACAGCCAAATACTCGCAAGTGATCATAGGTGACATTGTTGCCATATCAAATCTTGTCTGGCACTTCACTGCTCAAAGCAACCGCATGACTAAGATTAATCACATATACCGCCATGTACAATGCCTCATCCCAGTAATGTTTAGGCAATTTTCTTCTGAAAACATACACCTAACCCTCTCAATCAAAGTCTGATTCATCCTCTCTGCTAAACCATTCAGCTGAGGAGTCTTTTCATATCTGATATCCTGCTGCTTGCAATAAACATCAAAGGGTCCAATATACTCTCCACCATTGTCAGTACGAATGTATTTCAGCTTCTTGCCTGACTGTCTTTCAACCAAAGCCTGAAATTGTATAAACTTCTCAAGCACTTGATCTTTTGCCTTCAAAGCATCCACCCAAATTTTCCTGGAACAATCATCAATAAAAGTAGCAAAGTAGAGTACACCACCAAGAGACTTTACCTTCAACGGGCCACGAATATCAGAATGCATCAATTAAGCAATTCTGGCTTTCTTGCGGGAGGATGTTTCTTAAAAGATACTCTGGTCTGCTTACCTGCCATATAGTGAAAACACTTCTCTAACTCTGCATCTTTTAATCCTTGAAGCACATCATTTTTAGCTAGACAATGCAACCCTTTTTCCCTGATATGACTAAGCCTTCGGTGTCACAAACTTGATGTGTCCATATCCACAACATTCACACTATCTCTAGCAATCAAAGCTTTTATACAATACATTTTAGACATTTTCTCCCCTCTAGCCACAACCAAATTATCTTTAGAGAGCTTCCACTTTCCAGAACCAAAATGGTTATCATAACCACTATTATCAAGCATCTGAATAGAGATCCGATTGAAGCGAATATCTGGGGTATGAATAGAGATCAGATTGAAGCGAATATCTGGGGTATGTTTAACTCCTCTGAGTAGTAGCTTATTTCCCATGTTGGTTTATAGACAAACATCACCAACACCGATCACCTTAGACGTACCATCATTACCTATCTTCAAAGCTCCAAAGTCACCCGACGAGTAAGATGTGAAGAATTCCTTCCTAGGTGTAACATGTAGTGTAGCACCATTATCTATTATCCATGTGTTTTCATCTGATACAAGATTAACTGAATCATAATCACGAAGAATGACAAGATCATCATCACCAATAGTAGCAGTCACACGATCACCATCATCTTGACCATTTTCTTTCTGCTAACCTTTCTTGTCTCTGTTCTTCTTTTTTAATAAGAAACAATTTTTCTTAATGTGCCATATTCTGTGACAATGATGACACTCTATATTCTTGTACCTGTCCTTGGACTTACTCCTGCTATTTTCTCTATTACCCTTTGAATCCTTTTTCTGAGTTTTCCCTCTATTTTCAGTAACAAGCACCTCGGACTGAGATGAAGAACCATGTGATTTTCTTCTCATCTCTTCATTAGGAGCAGTACTCTTTGCAATCTGTAAAAAAATAATACCATTGAGGACAGAATTTGTAATTGAGACCCGAAATATCTCCCAAGACTCAGGTAAAGTATTCAGCAACCACAATCCTAATACTTCATCATCAAATTTGATGTCCATTCCTGACTGTTGATCCAGGAGCCTTTGAAATTCATTCAAGTAATCTAGAATAGAAGTCCCCTCCTTGTATCTCAAGTTCATCAGAGAGTTGAGCAAATACAATTTATTGTTCCTTGACTTAGAGGCATACAAGGACTCAATTTTCTCCCATAGGCTTCTTGCATTACTCTCATTAGCTATGTGGTTATAAACATTGTCATCTACCCACTGTCGAATAAAACCACAAACCTGTTGATGTGCGAATTCCCATTCCTCATCAGACTTAGAATTCGACTTTTGAGCAACAACACAGGAAGATGCATATTGTTCACAATTAGTAAGTCCTTCATTTGATACCAATTGTTCACAACACAGGAAGACGCATATTTGCCTCCATTGTTCAAGCAAATCAAATAACTCAAACAATCTTTCAGCTCTGATACCAATTGTTGGGAATATGAGGCAGTGGACTCAATTCCCCACTTGCAACAACTTGATTAGAACAACTCAACAAATATATGGCAGAAAATAATGACACGAACACCAAGCTTTTTAGCCTGAAAAACCCCTCAAAATCAAGGGTAAAAATCATGGGTTCTCAAGACCAATAAACCAACTCCACTATGATCAGATCATGATACAAAACATTCACAATAAAATGCATAAAAACGTGCAAACAATAAGCCAAAACAGCAAGGCAATATGGCTTGCAAATAGAGAAACAAGAAGATGAGAAAACTTTAAAAACTAACCTACTGTCAGAGTCAATATCTCACATCTCAGACCTCGTATTGCTGATCGAACCGTTCAAAATAAAGAATTGGATGTCTTGAACCTACTGACAAATTGTCAGCCTGATCCAACGGTAAATGAATCTGTAATCGTGATTTTACGATTGTAGCTTTTAGTATGTCTTCTCCAAGTCTCCTCCTGCGGCTGTGTGTTTTGTTTTGTGACCTAATGCACTCCTAACTAACTCATCCAGCAGCTCTCCTCCTAGGTAAGTGAGGCATCAAGTGAACTCACAAAGTTTGAGCCTTTCTCCACGTAGGAAGGGAGCCCAAAAGCCCAACACAAACAAGTCAGGCAAGCCTGATATCCAAAAATCAGATTCATCCGATGGAATGGTTCCAGAACCAAAAATCAGCTTTGTCGTTCGGGTCCTTGGTTTCTGCTCCTTCAGCCTTTGAAGCTGGATCTTCCTTTGCTTTCTTCAGCGCCTCCATCAGGACTTCCAACCGCAATGTTGGATCCTCCCTGATGTTCTTCGGCATCAGGTTCTCTGCCACGTCTGCTGGGGTTACATTGACCTCGCCTAGCAACTTATTGATCTGATCGAACAAATCGTGAGAGTCAAGGTTCAAGTAGTTCTTCGCCAGGACCTTGAACGCTTCGAATCCACAGTATGACATCTCAATGTGCTTGTCCATCCTTCCGGTCCGGATCAGTGCAGGGTCGAGCTTCTCGATGTGGTTCGTCGTGAAGATAATCAGCCTCTCGCCTCCACAAGGCGACCAGATACCATCAATGAAGTTCAGCAAGCCTGATAGAGTCACCTTGCTATCCTGTTCGACACTATCATCGTCATCCTCCTCGTCGCTGTCCAAATCATCGTCATCCTTCTTTTTCTTCTTCTTTGACGTCTTCTTCTCTTTTTCATCCTTCTTCGCCTTGTTCCTTTGAGCTGTGATATCGAGGGAGCAGTCAATGTCCTCGACCACGATAATGGACTTACTCCCCGTTTGGATCAACAACTGCCTCAGATCAGAGTTATTCTTTATGGTTGTAAGCTCAAGATCATATATATCATAGTGCAAGAGATTCGCGATAGCAGCAATCATCGTCGACTTTCCTGTCCCTGGCGGACCATAAAGCAAGTAACCCCGTTTCCATGCCTTGCCTATCTTGAGATAGTACTCCTTGGACTTAGTGAAGGTCATCAAGTCATTGATGATCTCTTCCTTCTTCTTCGGCTCCATGGCGAGGTTCTCGAACGTGGCAGGATGGTCGAAACAGACATTAGACCACATGTCCTTTCGTCCGTTCCTCCACTCCGAGGAAGCCGTGTTGGTGAAAAGTTTCTGTTGTTTCCGCCTTGCCTGTATTTCTTTGCCCGCTTCGATGACATGGTTCAAGTACCGGGTCGTGGTCAGCTTCTTGTGCTTGCAGTGGAATGTTAAGAGGAAGTATCTTCGGTCGTCGCTTCCAGGGTAATAGGAAATCGTATTCTTGTGCGATACCAATTTTCCTGCATACCACTTCATCTGCATATACGATTCGATCTCAATCAGCAAAACGCATAATCAAGTTGCATCACAGGAAGAGAATCAGCACAGGAAAATAACACAAAACAAGTTTTCCTGTCAAGTTTCATCTAACTGTATATTATGTACTTGCCTTTCAAGTCAATTGATACATCCGCAATAAAGAACTTTTAAGCCAAAATCAACTTCGCATTATTTTGATTCTTCAACTATGTAATACTACAATTTAAAAAGAATAATAATAGTCGATGAATCAAGTTTCATATTGCAAGAACACTGAAACAGAGCAGAATCGGATCCTTTCCATCACATAACCTCAAATGGGTACATAATCAAGAAGAACTAATCTTTTATAACCTCATCAGTATAAATACAAACTATATGCAAGCAACGGCGCATTATATGCACGCTATGAGATTGTTTCTTCAAGATCTGATATTTTTCTGTACACCTTATATGGCCTATTAACGTTAACTTTTTTTAAGGACCTATTAACGTTCTTGATTAAGGCAACATGGAATGAGACGTTACCTGGATTCCTTCGAAGAAATCGACCATCTCCTCACTCTCATCCAAACTAAAGACAAGCGTGAGCTTCTCCGTCTTCCCGACAGTATCACCCTTAAGTCTCCTGGCATGATCTGTGGACTTCGACCCGAGATAGCTCTCGATGGCAGTATACGCCGGGTTAACCTTCCACCTGCCGAGATTCTTTTCCCAGAATCTGATCTCCATCTGAGGCTTGAACCGCTTGATCAGCTTCGATGTCCAACGCATAATGTAGTCTTGGAGGAAGTCGGGGAAGAACTGCTTCATAGTCGCCCACACGAACATGATCCCCGCTAGGCTCGAGCCGAGCTGTGCCATTGTTTCTCCCATCTTCATCATCTTAGATGATCGACTTGATGATCACACAACAAAGAGTTTCTTGGTTTGAGTTCTTGAAAGAGTGGGTTTGTTGTGTGTTTGGTTTGGCGGATTGAAGTCATAATATAATTGATTTAAGTTTCCTGAATTATGTCGTCACCTGAAACCAAGACTATTTCCTCGCAAGATTAGACCAGATTTGATAGTCTTTTCTTATAATAATTGTGTTGTTTCACATGTTAGTACTATATCTTTTGCTACTCCTTCGATTGAATAAAAACTAATAAAATCTTTGGATACGACTCCTATTCCACAAAAA